>JAPMOR010028571.1:75953-106661 GCA_026543865.1 Argiope aurantia
CATCTGCTCATGTTAGCTTTTAGTTTCTATTTCCACCTTTTCCTTCTTTAGAAGACGGGAGATTAGGTGAGTGTGAAAAAATATGAAGAAAGAAGAAAAAAATTATTATATGGTTGTTGTTTTTTTCAGGTTGTAAGATTTTATTTAAGTTTGACTGATAAAAATTGTCAGACTAATATAAGTAAAGATAATTGTTACAGATCAACCCAATGCCGGGTCATGTGTTTTCTTTTAAAATCATAAATAGAAAAAAAGAAGGGAAAAATTCATTCTAAAAATATATTTTTTGGTTTAAATATTAATTTTTAAAAAATCAAATTGTTGATAAAACATGAATTTTCGTCAAACCACATATCTTCGTCCGATTCAAACTATAAATTTTTTTATCACGAATTATTGGGTAGTTTAATTATGGATTTGTGTTTACTGCGCTATAAATTCTGATGCGAAATTCTGTAAAAAATAACTTTGGATTTCCAACAATTTGCATATATTTAGTTAAATTTACTAATATTTGGTACTTTTGATATAGTTCGTTTATTTGCTAAAGCAGTGTCATTTTTGAATTTGTAGTAATATATATTATTATACTACTTTTAATCTTCAAATTTTATTTTGCATTACTTTGTTATTAATATTCCTAATATTTGATAGATAAATTGACTTGCTTTAGTAAATATTTTATTCCATAAAAATGCAAAGATATATATATGATATGTGAAAGACAATTTGTTATTTAAAATTATTGTATTATGTTGCTTTCTTTTCAGAAAATAACGTATGAAGATTAATAATTTTAAAACTTATTTATTAATAACTGCTTTTAAAACTAAATACACACTTTTCTCTTCCCTTCGTAAGTGTCTAGCAGAATAGTGTTTACTGATCATGTTAATTTAATATTTAAAGAAATGATTAGATAATGTTAAAACTTTTTTTAGGTTACAAAGAAGAAATGAGGATTTGAGACTATTTTAAATAAAAGAGCATTTATTTTCAGAGCCGTCAGTTTTTATATCATGTAATGCGGCATGTATTTTGTATAATTTATTCAATTAAGCTTTCATTGCATGTCTTTCAGCTCTCAGAACAACTTTTAAATGTTGTTACATAGAATAAGACATTCCTATTGTTTAATGCATATTTTCACCCATTCTTCCTTTAAAACTATTTTTGTTTTCTTATTCTCATTGTCGGAGTTTTAATTTGATTTTTGTAATGCGGATGGTAAATTTTGTTCCAATGTCTTTTATGTCAATTAGAAGTTGAAGGAAGTTTGTAATTGTATTTTGCAACTGTGTAACAACCATAAATTAAAAATTTTAATTGCATGTTTTTCATTGTTATCAGACTGAGATATAAACATTTTATCCCAAATTTTGTGTACTTGGCTTTAAATTATTCTTCAATGTATCCATATATTTAATTTCTTCTAAGGTTTTATTTCTGAAAATTTCTTATACCTTTTTGTAACTACATCAGTTGTATAAGAAATTCATCAGTTTTATACTTGGTAAAAGAGAAAACAGATTAATAATTTTAAATTGATCTTCAATAATGAGAATGGGGAGGATTATGATACCAGAAGTCTTGAGATTTTGAATGTTGTTCTTAACAGAGATGTAAAATCTTTTGAATTGTTGTTGAAATTAGAGGGTTTTTTTTTTATCTGGTAATTTGATTATTAAAATTCCTTTTTTGAGAGTGCTCTTCCAATTTTAGTATCTGAATACCTGTTCCTGCTTCAGTTCTAAACCTCATTTTAATATTCAAAAATGTAATTACATCCTAAAAAATTATTATACAAGTTCATTTCAGAAAATAAAATTAATTCATCTAATAATTTGCATTTTTAAGAGAAATGACAAGGAAACATACAAATTCTGTTAAAAGTGTTCTTAATAAAAATTTTCTAACATGAATTTTTATATATTTTATCATTACAGTTGAACTTAAATTATGTTTTGTTTTTCTTTTAGAGCTTTAACAAGGAGAGAGAGTGTCATTAATTCAATTTTGGGAGTTAAGGTATTTATCTTTGAAGTACATGCCTTAGAAATTTTATTTAAAAATTCTTTTACAATAAAAAATAATGATAAATGTAAAACCTAATTGTATATCTTAAAGATATTAATTAAAAATTGTATTATTAGAATATATTTTAAACATTTTCCTCTCTGGTGCTTTCTAAATACAAAAATATTTCTAAAATGAAAGATTTTTACTTTTTCATCATATCAATATAATTTTATCTGATTGATATTTTTTTATCTTATTCATTCTAAAAATAATTTTTAATTTTTGCAGTGTGATAGTAAATCCTAATTTATTTCGTTATATAAATGAATAAATGCTGTATTTTATATTATTACATAATTTTCAACTTAAGAGGCATTTCTTAAATTTTGATAGCATTTTCAAAATTATTTAATTTATTATATTCATAATTTAAATTTTTTTTATTCACTGTATTAATTAAATATACTTTCTTTTTTTTAAATGTTACTTTAGGTAACATAAATACAGAAACAATGTCAAAAGTGGAAAATAATTTTCTAAAGAATTTGTTGGAGTTAGATAAAAGCATCAGTTTGTCTCTCAGCCTATCTGCATCTAAAACTTCACCCTTGGGGCATTTACGATCACATATGAAAGCTTTAGAATATTCATGTCATGGTGTGTTTTGGATTTGTGGAAGCATTATTGGTCTTTGGTTTTCAAACACTATTGAAAGGGAAGCTTTCTTTTTCAATATCCTTTTAGGTAAGATCTAAACATAAATATTTTTTCTTTATATTTTTTTACATATATATAGGATTTATTAGATATTATGTAAAATAACTGCAAAATAATAACAGAAAATAAATTCTGCTTTGATGAATTTTCTTTCAAGATTTCTCCTTTGATTTGCAGATTCAAGATTATTTTAATCCCACTACTTTTTTTGTAATTATTCTATATATTTTCAACAATCTAAAATCGCTGATTTTAAGCCTTGTTATATCTTAACAGATCTAAAATACCAGTTATGACAAATCTTATTGTGTTAATCTAATAAATAAGATATCAGCTTCACGTATTTGTTCTTAACTCGTAAAAGTTGTTCGTTGTATCAAAAGTGTATATAAGATCTATTAATTCAAAAGTGTTTATCCAAATTTGTCTTAATAATACAGTGAATTATTACTAAGCCCCACTCCTTTTACAATATTAGGAATTTAGACTAAAATTTAAAGATATATTTACTTTGATAAAAGCAAATACATGTATTAATAATCAACAGATCAGATTGTTCGGCATAATCATAAAATTTGACTTGTATATATAATTTAGAAGAATGTGCACTTCAAATGATTTCTTTGGAATTTTAATTAATTAAGAATAAAACAAACCTTTTACAGTTTTTCCTCTACCTTCAGATTTAAAAAGTATCTCATACTAATTTAGTTTCATTGTTTTTCTACTAATTTTAACAATTTTTTTAAAATATTTTTATGCATAATTTACAGTACTTTTCTTTGTTACTCTATTATTCAAGCTGTTCCTCCCTAATTTTGAAGTGTAAGAAATAAAAATTTTGCTTAATTTTTTTGTATTTTTTGGTAATATCTTTAAAAATTCAAAATTTTTATTTTGTTACTTGAAAATAAATTGCTCTAAAATATTATGTATATTGGGAATAACACTTGATAACTTTATAAATTACTAGCCGCCTTTGGCGACCAGCCGGTTCGCCAGTTTTACTGCTCGCTACAATTTTCAATTAAATATTTTAAGTAACCGGTCTCTTAAAGGATTCTCAAACAAAACATTTTTAATCTTCAAATTTTGATAGCCATACCAAACTTATGCTGTTGTTTAGATCGTTTCGTTCAATTTACTATATATATTTTGCTAATTTGTTGTCATTTCCGGCAAAACTTCTTTAATTCAAAATGTAAATGATGAAATTGCAATTAATATTAAGATATTTTTTAATAAAACAAAGCGTTTTATTTTATTTATCATCATTATTGTTATTTATTAATTATTATAATTATTATTGAATGTGAGTATTACAAACAGAATCGCTCGGTATTTAAGTCTTATGTTAACTACAAAATATTTTTCATCATTTATGTAATATCTCGAACAATAATTCAACAAAAACTTCTCGGATTCAGTATAAAATTCAGTTTTTAGTTTTGCTTTCAAAAGGATTGAAATGAAATCAATAATAATATTTTGTTCCGGCCTATAAATATATCTCAAAAATTATGAAGTCTAAATTTAATGCAGTAAGGTATCATATTCTGAGAAATATTCTGGACACACCAATTTTAGATAAATGAATGAATGTTTCTATTTTCCACTATGAACTAAGACTTATTTATGAAGTTTTAAATGTTAAAAATTTAGAAAAACTCAACATTTTCATAATCTTAGGCCAATTAATCTTGAAAAACCTGCGCGCTGATTGGCGTATTTTCTTTGAAGCGATCGATGGAAAATCTAAAATTATCCTTTTTTTATTGAATAGTGATATTCAAATTTTTATAAATCAGTCAGTTTAAGTGATTGGAAATTAACTCTTAAAAGTCAGTGATTTAGTTGATTGGAAATTAACTTTATGACCACCATAAAATCTGTGCTTTCTCTTGTGGTGTATGCATTGTCCTTAATATCCGCTCGAATAAAACATCACATACAAAAGTACTACATAGAACAGACACATCAAAAGTAAACATAACATTTCAATAGTTGCCAAAAACAAAAGAGAGAAAAATGCAATTAATAAGCAGACGATATTTAGAAAAGTACAGATATTTAGACTGGAAAATGAAATTATCTGAAATTAAAAACATGTGCAGACGATATTTACAAAAGTAAAATTATTCAAACCTGAAAAGGAAAATATATGAGTTATTCCATCAGTAAATGCCATAAGTTTGTTTATATCTTCATTATTTTATGAGTCATTAAACATCAAAATGGGTCCGGGACTAAATAAATACCCTGTATATAGAGTGTAAAAGATCATAAAATAATTTTTCTTGAATTTATTTTTTAGAAAAAATATTTCATATTTGTTTCATTTCCTACAGACACGTGCCAAAAATTATATTTTTGCAGATTACATTTCCAAAAAGATTTAATTTATTTTTAATTGGGACTTTAATCAATGTGATGGCAACATTTTAAAAATAGCTAATTTTTTCCTTTGAATGCGAAACGTGCTTAATCTTAATTTTTATTTTTTATGAAAAAAATTATTGAAAAACATATTTAAAATATTTATTTAAAAATTCATTAAAAATAGAAATTTAATTTTAAGATTAAAACATTAGTATCATTTAAAAGATAAATTTTTGATCTTTAACTTCATGTTAAAATCTTTTTTGTGCGATAATATTTTCGGAAGTTATAGCAGAAAACGTCAAAATTTCATTTAATTTTTAAATAAATAAAATTCTAGTTCAAAATTCAAAAAAATAACCCCCAGGTGCACATTCCCGGCCTCCAAGGTATATACGTGCCAAATTTGGTAGCTGTAGGTTCAATGGTCTGGCCTGTAGAGTGCCAACACACACACACATTGAGCTTTATTATAAGTAAAGATGATTGTCACTCTGTGGCTCTTTTTCTTAGCATGTTTTGATTCAGTTAGGATGCTATTAGATGTAAAATGTGTTGCATCATTTTAATACAGGAATCAAATAAATATTTTGCATGAATAATAACTAATGAAAATGTTTTATTCAATGTTAGAAGATGTTGGAATTTATTTGAACTCATTCATATGAACAATAAACTGAATAAGTACAAGGTTAATAAAAATGCAGGTTTAAATGTCTTTCAAAGTTTGAAGGTTTTAAGAATACATGTATATCATAAATATCAAATTATGCATAGAAAATAAGAAAATTGAAATGAATTTCATAACTGGATTCCCAGCAAAGAAGCTGAGTTCCAAAGGTGGCTGATTAGAAAAATGTAATGAAAACTAAATCTAAATTTGTTAACAAAACTAACAAAATACTAATTGAGCTATTAAAATGATATTTCAACTGAGTCTAAAATTATAGTTAAATTAAGTTTAAAATAGTAGTCATGCTGAACTTTTTGATGCTAGAAATGTCTTTTCTTTTATATTGAAGTTTGGATTGCATGGTTTGATATAAATTTTTACAAATTAAAAAGGAAAATAAAAGCAGGTGAACATTATTTTTAGGAAATAAATTAACTAATTTTTCATATATTTATCAAAAAAGTCTGATGAAAATATTCATATAATTATAGAACCAATGAACATGTTATGATTGAAGTATCATTTTTAAATAGTTATTAAATATATATTGAAAATACAATTGATATTGTAAAAAGTTTCCTGAATATTAGCTTGTGGCCAATTGATATTAAAAATTCAACTATCTTTGAAAAAATGAAAAAAAAAAAAATGACAAAATATGTTTTAATATAAATTTTTAGCATGAAAATTTTATTTTCCAAGTTTTTAGCTTTTGATCAGTTTGTGTTCTAAAACACACACATGCACACACACATACATTATATATTTTTGCTGATTTTTATTACATATGAAAATTTGTCTCGAATTATATATTTCATCAGTTATTTTCCCTTCATTATCCTACATTTTCAAGAAGAATCTCAAAAACGTTACCTGTCTTTATATTCTGTATAAGGAAGAACTTGATAGAGTTCCCCAGTACCAATAGTTTTTTTTTGTTGTTGTTTTTTTGCCACTTTACATGCATATTAATTAATCCGAATGCTCTATGTTTATGGTATTGATATTATTTAAAAGAATACTTCTATTTGTTATAATATGATGCAGTTAATTGAAGCTGATTGACATGATTAAATTAATACTATTAATATAGTGTGTGAACACCCAGCTACTGAAGGTTATAATTCATTAAGGTAGCTAGTATCATTATAGAGTGTCTATGCAGTTTGTAACTAATATCTTAACTAACTAATATCTTAACTCCTTGCAGTGATTAAAAATTTTACATAGATTTTCTTTAAAAACAAAATTTTTCAGACAAAATGAAGGAGAGAGAGGATGTCAAGGAGAATACTTTTCTTTAAGCTAGTAATTATAATAAAAATTAATTTAAATGTTTAATGGATATTTTATCATACACATATTTGCAGATATTTCCTTGTGTAATTGTTTTTGGGGAGGAAGGGCTGATTACCCATTTTTTTTGTAGAATAAATAATATTTTATTATTAATTTCCATACTGTTAGCTTCTAAATGAATAATATTTAATACTTTCATTTAAAGTTTTTCACTCATGTTTTCTTATTTATAAAAATTTAGCATTTTCTTTGGTTTTATGCTATTTTTTAAAAAATTCTAATATAAAGAGGGAATTAAAAATATAATTTCAAATCTTAAACATCCTTTATTTTTTTTAAAAAAATAAGGGGTTGTGGTTTGAGATGAAATAATTGTTGTAAGCAAAGATAATAACATATCCTAATTTTGCGTTCAAATTGGAATGGTACCAATTATTGCATTAAATTTTAAAAGTACATTGAATGATCCATAAAAACATAATTGCTGTGTATGAGAGAATATTTCAAAATTTGTTATACTTACAGTCATCATTATGCTAACCAGATTTCAATAGAAACAGTGAAATGGCATAAGTATTGATTAAAATGCTTCTTTCTATCATTATTCTATCTTGAAAAATTGCAGTTTTTACTAAAATACATTTTTTTTTATAATTATATATATATATAAATTTATATATATATATATATATATATATATAAAATGTTCTATTTTCCAATTTATTATATTATGAACTCTGAAAAGATGCTTGAAAGTGCCAAATGATTAGGAATCTCTCTGCCACACAATGAGGAATGGATTCAACATGACTGTGTTTGCACATTTTTACAGAATATTATAAAGATATTCATTGGGAAATTGGAATTTCTTAGTTGATTCCAGTAGATAGTACTCAATGGGATGATCTTCGAAAATTGTTACTAATTGCTATATCCAGTTAATAGAAAAGCATGAGGTGATTCAAATGATTTTCCAGTATATAGATGTTCTTAAACAGAGTGAGGTACTTTTTGCAAATGCTTGTTATATTAATTAATACCCATTTAATTGTTCTTATTTTAATTTACATTTAATATTATCTAAATATATAAAATTTACTTATATTCACTTTATATTATAAATTAAAATGCATATTTTTGTATTAAATTAATTCAAAATTCTGATTTATTAATTGAATAAAATTAAAAAATCATGTTTAAAGTACTTTTATATATTTATATTAATTTAAGTAGTAAATATATTTTTGTAATTAATAAAGGGAATAAATAAAAAAGTATGTTTTTAGAATGTAATTTTTTAAATTATTCCTTTAATTGCTTTGCTTTTTATGTAATCTAATTAGATAACACCTTCTATTTACTGCGTGAGTGTGCTGTTTTACCAATTTAACTAAGAATCCTCAGAATACTGGAAGTGATTGCAGATTATCTGTAATTTTTGTATCAAATTATAGTATCTTTGAGTGATATAATTTCAGTTTGTAAGTTTGAGAAGTGATATTTCCAATTGTTCTACCCTTATGGGCATGTTGATTAAGATGTTAATCATATATACAATCAAGGGGCATGAAACCATCTTGCAAAATCCTATTTGAAAACAGTGCTAATTTGCAAAGTTGTGTGGCATTAATCGGAGAATATTTTTCTACTGCTTAATTATTTACTTGATAGGTTATTTTATTATATCAATGGCATTCAAATTCCTATCTAGGTTTCTAATAGGATGCCAAATTATACTAGACAATTCCACTCAAATTTTTTAAAACAGCCTTGTTAATAATAATTTTAAAAAATAACAATATTAAGAAACAAATCAGATTGTTATTTTAGGTAAAAATTATAATTATGCAAATCACTCTCCTTAATTTTTAATTTTATTTATATTAAATTCTGTATTTTCAATTATAAAAAAATCAGATTGAAAAAGATTAAGAATATTTCTCACAATCTCTGTTTAATTATTTCCTCTTTAAATTTGAAGTTCTATTTATATGAAGTTTCTACTTGCAACATATATTGATGATTTTTATAAAAAACATGAATGTAATGTCTTATTCAGCTTATAATTGTTTGATACAAATATTCTATTACTTTCTCTTTTATCATATATAGTGAAATATTTTTTTTCAGCTTTATTTTTAGACATCATAAGTGTGGCAATCCTAAAAGCTACCCTTCGGAGGAAGAGGCCTTCTAATAATGAGGAGCATGATATGTTCCTCACAGTTTCTATTGATAAGATGTCTTGTCCATCAGGACATACTTCTAGAGCTGTCCTACTTACTTACTTACTAATAGCATCAACACCTGAATGGTATTTTTTTCATCTCATTCTAATGTTGTGGTGCATATGCACATGTGCCTCGAGAGTATTGCTTGGTAGGCATCATGTTGGTGATGTATTACTAGGAGCAGTTCTTGGTTATATTGAATACCTGATTATGGATTATGTCTGGGCTGGTCCTGAAACTGCTGAATGGTATTTGAGTATCTTTCGGGAATCACCAAGTATTCTTGATGAATTATAAGTATGCTTAGATTGTGATATGTAAAGCTGATATATGTGATTTGTTGTAAATTATTTGTATAAAATGCATCAAAAATGTTATAAATTAAAAATAAATTTTTTAATATCTTTTTGATATTTTTGAGAATTTGTTCTTTTCTAAAAATGTTATTTGATTTGACATAAATAATGTTTAACTAAAAACTTATGACATATAAAATTCATCTAAACTTGATAATGTTTTTATGCCATATATAAGGAAAACAATTGTGAATTTTCATAATAATTTTTTTTATTTATAGATAAAATTATGCTATTGTGTTCTGAATGACTTTTTTAAATCATTATTTTTTAAAGTTTTCTCTAAGCATTAAAATTTTATTCAGATATATTAACCCTTTTCTCTGTACTATCTTTTTCTCTTTGTCAATATTATTGTTTTACCAAATTTGTGTTAGCATTTAAAAACTTTACTGACAAGGCCATATCTTGAACTGTAGCTCTGCAGAATATTAAATTTTTACGTTTAATAAGTTTTTATTTCCCCGAAGCATTTCGACATAGAGTTCATCTACGCATTTTTAATTTAGATTATAATAATTCTAATTATAATTTTATAACTGAAATCATATTTTATGCCCTAAAATCATGTCAAAAAACTAAGTAATGATTCATATAATAATTTTTCCCATTCAATTTTCTATTCTCCTATTCTGTTTTGATATTTCTCCTATTTCACACTAAATTAGTTCACATTTTTTAAATAAATAATGTAATAAATTAGTTATTGAAAATTAAAATTAGTTATTGAAACATGGCAAAAATTTATAATTGATCTGCTTGAGTGTTAGGATTAATAAATTAATTGGCTTGAATTTCAGGATTATAATAGAATTTTTTTGTTTCACCATTTATGAAAATTGTCAGTAATTGTCAAAAAATATGCAAAATGTTGAGAAATTATTTTTTTTCTCCTGGTTAATCAAAGATCTAATTAACATTGTCAAAATGTCTCTAAGTTGTTAAGAAGATTAATAGTTTGGCAAAAGGCAACTTACAATTGTTTTTTTAATTTTATTTTTTAATTTCTTCTATGGAACTATTATATTCAGTAAAAAAAAGCAGCTAAAAAGTTAAATGCATTATTATTCTTCATGGCAAAAATGTATCTTAAATAAGAAGCAACATTTAGGTGTTTTCTTAATTTTGTTAACAGAGAAGTTGTTGACGAAATGTAGTTAACCTTGAACTAGTTTTCTTATCTTTTATTAATAGAAAAACAATTAACACCATGAAATAATCATGTCTTATTAGAGAAATATTTCAAATTTGCATCACATGCCAATTATCTCCCAGTACATCAAATGATTATGGTAAAAAAAGAAAAATTGTAGTTTTTGCACTTTGTGTATTTTTCCCTTTGTCTTTTTTTTAAAAAATTCTCTCTATTAAATGGAAAAAAACTGAATTCCTTAATTTGCCAAATTTACTGGACTTATAATAATAATTAAGAATAATAAAATGAGATAGGTTTATTTCAACTAGAGTTCAAAGTTTATTGGAACTAGATTTTTAAATTTTGGTATAGATATTCCTTAAGTAGAGTCAAAATGAACATTGAAGCTGTTATTTTGAAAGTCCCATTTAAATAGAATTTTTATTAAATTTTGTCCACAACTTAGCAAAAGATCTGATTGTATGAAAATAATGCTGATATGAATGTCATAATTTAAACAATTGGGAGTATAATCCAAATTATTTCATCATTTTTTTTCTAATTATTATTATTTGTAATTAATCGCCTTTGACAACCTGCTGGTTTGTTGGATTGGAATATTGGTTTAATCTGATTCTAGTTAAATATTTTAGATACATTTTCATGTCTATGATTTCCTCCAAATTGTCAAGTATAAAGTAGTATTTTTTAATTGTCCCATATATCAGGATGGCCAGCTGGCCGGGAATCATCAGGGAATTCCGAGAGATCGGGGGAAAGCGGAAAAGTCATAGAAATTTATTGTAAAACTGGAAATTTTTTTAATTGAAATTCTCATTGAAAATGATAATTCTGTGGCTTCCCCCCCCCCTTAAGAATGAAACATCATTGGCAACTAACAAAAATCAATCATTTATTGATAGTCAAAATCTGAGGCCATCCATGTTTTTGTGCAAGCACTAGGTTGAGGAAGATTTATTTAAATGTCTGAGCGATTGAAATTTTGGGTATATAGCATCATCAGTGCTTTTTGAGAAGTCCTACAAGTCTAAAAGACAATTCTCCTGCATCCAAGTTATAATGGATTCTTATTCAAATTGTGATGGCTGTTTTTTGTGTTTGTTAATCAGCTTATTGCCTTATTTTTATATTTTATACATTTATCTAAAAAATGCCCTTTTCTTGCATTATTTAATTGTAATGATAATTTGATGGTATTAAAAAATAAAAAATGATGAATTAACGTATTATAAGATACAGTTGCAATTGAAGCTAGGTTTAGCATTAGTTAAAACAGTTTAGGTACAGTAAAATTGGTTTGGAGTTGCAATGGAAAAGAAAGATTAATCACCATATCTAATTTATTGCATGCATACATAGAAATATATAAAATTCCCATCCACCCCACCCCAAGATTTTGTTTGCTTCTTTTTGAGGGAATCAAGTTATCAATACAATTCATGAAAATATCAAAATGTCTTTGCTTTCTATGAGAAAAAGGACTCCTATTATTATTATAATTTTAAATTTTAGGGGGTCTCTTTTATTTAAAGGGATATACAATATATATATAGAAGTATTTTTTTTCCCTCCGTTTCTTCCTTTGAAATCAAGTTCATTGTATTGCATGTTACAAATGCATGAATTTTAAGTATTCAAAATTATTTTAATTTTGAATATTAATACTTTAATTTTGAATATTAATATTAATTTGTCCATTATAATTTTGAAACAAATTATTGTAATTGTATAAATATTTTACAATAATTAATTTTTTCATACTTCTCGGAGATGTTTTTATTGAATTATGAAGTACTGGACATTATTACTAAGCATTGTGAATACAGATACTTAATTTTTCATATGGACAGATATTATAAATGTTCTTTTAGCATTTTTGAAATTTTGTGTTTGTTTAAAATATGTCATACATTGAACAAAATGCTGTATAATTTAAAAATAATATTAAACACAATTAATGTTTGATGCATTATAGATACACATTTCTTTTGTAATTTTCAGAAAAAAAGTTTTAAAAGGAAAGGGCATCATTTTTCGTATACGTTTTGATGTATATAAAATGGATTGACACACAAATTTACAAAATTCATTCATGCATTTTTTTTAAAATTTATACTCTAAAACATTTTTTTTTTTTTGATGCTATAAAAAATGTGATAAGAGCCAATTTCTTTTTTTTTTCCTGCATGTTACTAACTAAGCACTCAGTCACTATGCAGGTGATTTTTTACTATAGTTGGCATGCTAAAAGTTAATGCAGTTTTGATATAATTGAATAATTTTTCTTATTTTAATGCAGTGATTTTATTTTGTATCTATAAATGAATTTTTCTTCTGTTAGTTGAATTATTGTCCACTTCTGATTTGTATATTGGTAAACAGTATGAATAGGCCAGAACTCATTGGAAAGAAGAAAAAAAATTTGATTCTTAAGCACTTTGTCACTGTGAACTGTTTTTATATTGCATCTTTCATGAGTAAATCTGATAAAAAGTTCTGAGAAATGACTGGTTAACAAAATTCATTCTAGATGGTCATGGACCTTCTATTGGTGGTTATTTGCAAAGAAAGAGAAGTGTTCCACCTAATGGAAGCTTATCAGAAATTCAATAAGATAAAAAGTTTTGTTTTATTTTCTGATGATTAAATTTTTATTTTAAATTGATTTTAATTAAAAGATTAGGAGAATTTTTCACATATAATTAATAACACACTTGGCAATAAATAAAAAAAAGCATTTTAAATATACTAGATACATTTAAAAAAACACCATGAAAATTTCTTTAAAAAAAAAAAAAAAGGAGGTTAAAAATGTTAAGGAGAAATTCAAACAGCAGAAATGATGGCTGCTCTGTTCACTGAATATTTTTTTTATATGAAACTATCTATGAAGACCATCCTTTAATTTCATAACTCAGCTAATATTATCCAATCTTAATCTATCTAAATTTATAAAATGGGATATCCAGTTAATTTTGCCACCTCGGGTGACCAGCTGGTTTGCTAGAAATATATGTTATATCTTATTTCAAATAAATAATTTAGATAAGCTTCATGTCCAAACCTTCATTAAATAGTCAGACATTAAAACCCTGTATTTTAAAGCACATATAAATTTTGTTCTTTATGTACATAAAGCTTTCTAACACGAAGAATTCTATTCTTTTAGCTAACCATTACAGAAGAAAATCATGCAATTAAATATTTGATGAAACAATGAAAATGGTTTAAACTTCAGGTCAACATTAATCTATTGTTGGCAATTGAACAAAAATTATTTTTAAAACGTTAATAAGAACTTTTTTTAAATTTTGAAACAAATAAAGCTTATTTTTGTACAATAATATTGTTGGAATTGTCACAAAAAAATCCATCAGAATTCATCTTAATTTTTTAATTAAGTTGAATTTTGGATACATTTCCATCTTCTAAAGTATATATGTGCCAAATTTGGTAATAGTAGGTCAAATTGTCTGGCCTGTAGAGTGCCAACATGCATATTCATCTTTATTATTAGTAAAAATAATAATTTTAAAAGACGTGTTTATAGTCTACATTTACATAAGAATTATTTTTGAATTTTAACATTTTATGCAGTTAAAACATTAAAGCAATGTTATTTTTCTTGTATTTTTGCCTGTTGTATAAAGATGCATTAGAAAGATTTTATTGTAAAAAGAATTTTATTCCCCAGCCTTTCCAGTTCTTTATTTGCTGTTAGCTATGGATTCTTGATCAATATAGTTATAATATATTGATACATTTTCTCCTTTCTGGTACATGTTTAAACTCAGATAAATCATGGCATAGAATGATTTAATCTAAACTTGCAACTAATGTAAGAAAAAAATATACAAAATAATATTCAAACCAAGCAGATAGATGAATATCTTAAATTTATCTGATGGACCTAATCTTTTCTTTCTTGAGTTCATATTTACATATAAGGAAGCTTATGTCTTTACATAATTGAATCTGCTTTCAATTTGTATTATAATTTCAATTTACCTCATATGAAAAATTTAAATAGAAAGTAACATTTTGTTAAAGTTACCTTCTGTTTAAATTTAAGTTAAAGTAAGTTAAGGGAAGAATAGAATTGTTTGGATGATTAAGAAACATATTTGGCGAGTGTAATTAATAGTTATAAAAGAACTTCAAGTTTCCATAAAGAAAACATTTTTTTATTTTTATGTACTGTAAGATTGTCCAACATTCAGTAGCAATTATGTTCAGCAATACACAGAAACTACTAGTAAGCATTATAGTTCAATCTTATAAATAAAGCTTCTACAAATATATATTTATATAAATACAGAATGTGCACATTATTCAGATGCTTCCTAAAAGAATAGGATTCTGCTTACTTAATTTGACCAATTCCCATTGAAATGTTTTTCTAAATAAAGCTTTTAAACCCACTTATTTTTTAAAAACAATTTCAAATTGTAATTAATTAAGTTTCTTCTTTATTCATCTATTCTACCTGATAATGAAGCCGTTCACTTAGGAAGTATGCTCATTTCTTTAGGATCCCGATTCTCATTCCTTTTTAATGTTTTCATTATTTAGTTCTAGTATCTTTCAAAATACTAAATGCAGATAGATCATTCTGCATTTATAACTTCTGAAATATTTTTAATGAAGAATGCATATTTATTTTCAGCTTATTAAAAGTATTCATATATAATAATTATTTCTCTTTTTCATTTTTTACAGCTATATTAGACTGATTTCATGAATTCTTTCGCTATTTGTTCTCCAACATAAAATCATTTTACTACAATTAACCACTATCTCTTAACATCATTGCTTAAAAATGATATAATTAAACAAGTATTTTACAATTATATATTATGAAGACAATTCTGAAAGTGTTCAATTATAGTGAATCCTATCTCTTTAGAAAAACTTTCAAAATGCAAAAGTTCATGACATCTTCTTTTCTAATGTTGTATAGATAAATATACAGTGATGCATTCATTTTTATAGTTTACTTCATTTATATTGATATTTTTACAGCACTTTTAAGTACACAACATTTATGTATATGAAATATCTTGCTACGCATATCTGTACATGCACTATATAAAATATAATTTGTATATTATTACTACAGCATAAAAAAGAATATTTTTACTGTACATTTGAACATATTTGTGAATTTTTTCTGCATATTGATTTCTTTGATTTTCTCTTGTAAAACCAAAGTATGAAAAATGAACTTTTTCACAGGAAATCTATCATATATATATATTATTCCATTGAACAGCATTTTCCCCTTTCTGTTACAAATGGGACAAATCTGTCATGCATGAATAGTAGAAAATGCTGATATAGTATTTTTCTTTTTAAGTGAATAACTGTTAGTAATTTTTAAATTAAAATGCACTGCCTTGAAATTTTCAATTCCAGTTTAAATATTTTTAAAGAATTAAATAAAAATTATAAATTTGAAGACTTAAAGCTATTGAACAGATTTAAAATTTTTCAAGATTCCTGGAATTATGGTACATTTTGGTGAAAAATATTTTAAGATTTGTCATAAAATATATTTGATGCTTGCCCATTTTATATTAATTTTACATGCAATATTACTAGTTCAGATTAAGATATTTTTCAGTGCATTATATATAATATAGTATTGAATAAACTAAAGGGGTGTTTTTTCCCCCCATGAAATATCAACTTATATTAATGTGGGAAGTTGATGAAGTAAATTTTAAGACACTTAAATTTTAACATAATTTATCAATTAAATATTACACATAATTTGTAGAGGGATTTATAATTCTACCTTTATTTTGCCCTAATTTTTCTGTGGACCAGAAGGTTTTAAAAAGAACCAATCAAAAACATCATTCAAAATGTGATGTCTTACAAAATAAAAATATGATTTTGAAGCCATGTGAGCAGCCATAACTAATATCAAATTCTGCTTAAAATCAACTAAATTATCTAAAATAGAACCAATTTATTGTTCATTGATAATTGAATGAAAAATAAAAGTAAAAAGTTATTAAATACTTCAATCAGTAAAGAAACAGAAAAAAAAAATCTTATTTCTATCAAAAAGCAAATTGTAAACATTTTTAAAGGCATTATTTATCATATATTGATAATTATGAGTTCAAATAAATTTGTTTAATCAAATAAAGCTTATTTTATTTATTATTATTAGTTTTGAAAGGAGGGGGCAGAAGGTTTCTTTGTGCATTTCTACATTTTTTTTTATCTGAAAATTCCAATCGCAATATAGAAAGTAGTATAGGAAAATTGCTTATCTCTTATCTTTCCTTTAAGTATACTAAAGGAAAGACCTTTCTCCTTTCTAACAACTATTGTATAAAAATATTATTTAAAAAAATTAAAATTTTCTTGTAATTTAAATTATAATATGTCAGTGGCAGTACAGCTATCTTTCTATTTTAGAAAGAACTAGGAAAACTGCATGGCACAACCCATAACATGATGAAAGACAATGAAGTTAAAACTATAATACCATAAAATGTAGCTACAAAAACAAAATAATAAAAAAAATTTAGACTTTTTTTTTATAGCAATAATATCACCTAGTGAACAATAGACAAAAATTGAAATGAGGATATACTAAAAAGGAGACAATAGAATTCAAAAATATGCATCAAATAATGTTATTAGAATTTAAAATATATATTTTAAAAATTCATTGTTGATTTCCTAATTTGTTTCCTTGCCAAATGAGCAGAGAAGTAACACTTCTGCAAGTGGTTCCACATTTTCTACTATGGAGAAACAGGGCACATCTCTGAATACATTAGAAAAAATTAATGAAAGCGTATTTTGCTTTTCTTCTTTTGAACTACAGAGAAACTTTTCAAATAATGATCTAAAAAAAAATTTGTAAAAGATCATGTAATTTGAATGTCAAATGCAGGAATTTTAATTCCAATTCTAAAAATTTTTAGAAAAAAGTTATTCAAGGAAAAAAAAAAAAGACAAATAATGGTTCAAAATAACACCTAACAGTTCTTTTCAATGACACACAGATATTTTTTAACAAGTATTAGAAATGATACAATGGGCAAAAAAATCATCTTGAACAATAAAAAATATTAAATAAAAGTGTTTCTACATTAAATGTTATTATTTAGGCACATTGAGTGATCATTATAATTATATGTCAGACGAATTTCATGGCTGTAAGAGCAATACATTTATCTAAACATTGCAGATGTCATACACACAAATATATTTCCTTTTATAAGTATAGATAACTGTACATTAAAAACAAAGAGGTTAGGACTTTGGATGAATTTGCATGACATTTTCAGTTACAATAGAGTTTAATTGCAATTAATCTTATGAAATTTCATTAAGAATTAAATGTTTCCTTTTGTTATATCAGCTTAAAATACTATAGAAAGATTTGATAATGAAAAATTCATAGTAATTATGAAATATAAAAGCTGCATCTAAATAAAAGACAATAAAATAATAAATAGTATACTTATTACATTAGCATATTGAATTTTAAAATATACAGAAATATAAAGCTATAAATTAAACTTATTTTTGCACTGTAAATACAATTATAACAAGTATGCTACAAAAACAACGAAGATTTCATCAAAATATAAATAATTATTAATACTCAAAATGTATTAATTTAAAAGTTATAAGAAAAAAATTCTACATGATTCAGTCTACAAAATAATCTTTACAATCTGATTTCTAATATAATAAATATAACTTTTTTTTTTCTCAAGTAGTACATAATTTATGAAAAAAAGTTCTAAACATAAAGACAATATGAAAAGTTAAATATATTTTTAAAAAATGAATAGATCATTCTGCCAAAAAAGGATAATATCAATAAAAAGCAGAATGAAAGGAAAAATTAAATTTGATAGAAATATTAAAAATAGAAAAAACTCAACTTTTTTTTTTCTGTGAAATCAAACATAAAATAATTTTATTACTTATATATCAATAAAATTAAATCAAGAATAACTTTTCTTGAACAACAAATCGGATTGAAAAGTGCCTAAGAAAATTTGCAAAAATTTCTTGTTGCAGTTTGAAATATATTTCAATATATTGTTTTTGCAATTTTTTTTAACTTAATGAAAAACCAGGTCTAAATAACCCAATAAATATCTTCTTTCTCTTGACATTCTTAATGAACAATTTAGCATCTGCTCAAATTTATAATGAACATACACTTAAATTAATTGAATTTTTATTTTAATTCACATAAAAACCATCAAGAGATTCTTCTAACGTAAATAAAATTTTAAAATATTATATATTTATCTTTTAAATCAGAGCCCCTTGGCATTCATCCAATCTTTAAGAATGTTTAGCTTTAAAAATCTTTGATCTCAGCAAATATATAATTAGAAAAAGGTTTTTTTTTTTTTTTAAAGTAAAGCAACAAAATTTCAATAAATTACTAACAAAAAGAAATTTAGTTAAATATATTCATTTAGAAAATCAATGACAGCTTTTAAATTAAGTGGGATTTTTAATTCCTTTTTCTTTATTAAAATTGAAGAATATGAAAAAAATAAAGCTGCCCATGGTTTTGCTAATTATATTCATGTATCACACAATTAATCATATGGTTAGAATTTGTAATCCTCTCAAGGAATTTTACTTTAAATAAAGTATATTTAATTGTAATATAAAACTTCAAATAAGCAGGCCTTATTTTTTTATAATAGCTTTGATATCAATAGAAATGTCAGTACCACGGTAAACTTTTTTAATACATTATTTGTTTGGTGTGCAAGAAACAAAGTTTTTTCCGCCCCTCATTCTGTTGACTTTTAGTGGGATTAACAAATGGTTATTTGCAAATTAATTACTAAATCCAAGTCAAATATATTTGTTACAAATTTTCCTTAAAACAGATAATAAATATATTAAGACAGTGTGAAAAATAAAATTATCACAAAATAAAATAAAAAGTTTTAAAGGTGATCAGGTCTAGCAATTGGATGGCCAAAATAGACTTGAAGTCCAATGTTCTTCAAAATAAATCATTATTAATTATAAATATCCAAGTCAATTATACACCATGAAACAAGAAAAATCGAAGAA
The DNA here is from genome assembly GCA_026543865.1 of Argiope aurantia. Taxonomy (NCBI): domain Eukaryota; kingdom Metazoa; phylum Arthropoda; class Arachnida; order Araneae; family Araneidae; genus Argiope; species Argiope aurantia. The sequence goes on from JAPMOR010028571.1 coordinate 95,868, forward strand.
AGCAACAAAAGTTGAAGCAAGTTTGCATAGATTTTCACAAATAAAAAGCAAATAAGCTTTTATAATTATTTTTGTTTTTTATGTGTCAAAATATGCAACACATATATTAACTTTTAAATGAAGAAATCCTAGAAGTTTTTAGATAATTTTGAATAGGTTTCAGATTTATAAAAATATGATGCAACAATTCTTAAAAATTATTATTAAAAACATACAACTGAAATAGAATAATTATTTTACTTCTCAAAAAAGGAAAATCATATAATCATTCTGATAATTAAAATAAATCATATATATTTTACAATAAAATGAACATAGTTATAAAATTATAAACTTTAAAATACATAGTTAGAAATATAGCTATTTTCATAAGACATTAGCACAAGAGAAGGAAAAAAAAAAATCTGTTGCTGCATACTTTAAAATTTTTTTATATGTGCTGCTATGAAAAGGAATGTGTTTAATTTGGCATAGTAAACTGCATTATTACGTTCAGCTTTGAACATTCCTTCCAAATTCACAAAATAATTTATTTCATTTGAATATTCAAGTTTAATTCTTTTCAAGTATTTTTTTAGTTTAAGAGCAATTTAAATTTAGGCTTAGTTGAAATCTTCAGTAAAATATATGACAGAAAAGAGTCAACAAATAATAATATAATAATTCAAAACAAAATATTGAATTTTCAAAAAAAAAAAAATCTTTTTCAATCTGTTTCAAAGTTTCCAAAATATGATGACTCATGCCTACTTGCAGACTATCCCTCCATAGCACTTTGATTACAAATAAATAATGAAGCATGAGATGATTTTTTACAGAGAGGTAGATGATGCAAACTATAATTTTATACAATAAATCTAAACTTTCATATAAAATTAGATGTTCAAAATGAAATGAAAATATCTTAAGTAATACTTAAAAAAATAAGATTTTAACATGAAGCATTTTATCAAGAACTTGAAGAAGAATTTCTGGATAAATTTAAAATATTTTCATTCGAGTTATCATCAGATTTATTTTCTGATTTAGGTGAATGTATGGCAAGCTGATGTTGAATTCTAGCTTCATTCTTTGACAGCAAAGAATGCAACGTCTCAGGATATTTCACACTTTCATATATATGATTATTTTTATCCATTTGTGTAGATACAACACATGTGAGATAATGTCTCGCACATTCATATTTATCTTTAAAAGTTCTACCACATTTATTACATATGTTTTGGAAAACTGTGTCTAAATGTTCACTAACACACAGTGGTTTGCTTTTCCCTTTGATTAAAGTTTTTTTACTTTCAGGATTTGTATTTCCCTGCCATGGCAATATATGGTGTTGGTCATCATTTATAGATGGGCAATTTGTTTTGACATTGTCTGGCTTATTAATGGTAACTGGAAATATATTTTTGGAATCTGATGATGGTTTGATGATATTTGTCATAACACAACCAATATTACCTATAGTACTGCTTTTGAAATAGTTAAGATGAGCAGTTTCTCCTTCAATGGATTTTTCATTATTGAAAAATCTAGCAGCTTCTGGATTGTTAGGGCTGCTATTACAAGTATACAAATTGTCATTTTGAGATGATGAATTACTAGGAAAATTTAACAGGTCATTATTAAGGAATATATTGCCATCATTAGCACTATTACTATCAGAAATTTTAAGAAGGTCAGAAAAATCTATTTCTTTTTGCACAGCAGTCTGAATGGTGTCGGAAGTCTTTCCTAGTTTCCCTTCACACATTTCAGACCCAAATTGATTTATATCAAATTTCAGAAGCGTATTACCACTTTTTTTTTGTTTTTGTTGAGACTCCAACTTTGAATAAAAATTTGGAATCTTTCCACTTGATGATTCCCCAATTTCAAAAGAAAAATTTAAGGGATTAATATCTTGAATATTTTTTACTGGTGATTCTAAATTTCTATGTTTATCAGGCTTCTCTATTTCAAACATAGTAGGTGTTTGATTTGAAATAGAAGAATTCACATTATAATTAAAAGTACCATTTTTAAGTAGACGACGCAGCTGTACACAATCCATATTTGCACTAGATTTTACCACAGATTGAGATTTTGCAAGTTTTTCTGAGATCATCGGATAACTCTGTTTTTTAAAATTCTCTAAGAGATAACGAAGCTGGGAAAAATTTGTAAAATCCTCACTGTTTTTACTAAGCGAGTGTTTAGAATCAGTATTTTCTTCAGAGTTATGAGTATTATCTTGGATGCAGATAGAAGGATTTTCAGAATTTATTTTAACATTTTCACAATTTATTTCATTCATATCATTTATTGTACAATTAGATGCTGATTCATCAAGATCCTCAATAGTGTGATGAGAGTTATTATAGGAACTTTCATTGATATCAGCATTATAATTATTAGAGTTTCTATTATATTCAGCTTCATCAGTACTGAAATTTTTAGATTTTGTTTTGATTATAGAAGGTTGAATAAAAGAATTACATTCATTCTGAACAGAATAATTTGTCACTTCATTCTCTTCTGGTACTTGAACATCATTCTCACTTAAGGATTTTTCTTCAATGTGGAAATCTGATGATTGTAAATTAATTTCATCCATAGAACTATTAAAGGTCAATGACTTACTGTCTTTCAGAGGTGGTAACTCACTGTTTGAGATTTCATCAATTACTTCAGAGGATCCAAAATCTGAAATACTTTCCGATATTTTTACTGATTCTTGGTCCTGCTCTACAGTATAAGGTAAAACCATATCAATATTATTTGCATTTTTGTTAATAACAAATGAACCTATTTTGTGCATATGTGAAAACATGTGATCAATCATATCTTGTTTTGGTCCTCCAATTTCACAAATTGTACATCTGAACCACTCTATAAGAATATGATCTATTTTTTCATGTGCTTTAAGACAAGCTTCATCAAGAAATTCTTCTGAACACAATTTACATCTCATTTTTTGAGCATTAACAACTGAAATACAATCAGTATTAATTTCATTGAAATCTTCCTTTTCTGAAATCTGTTCATTGTTTGTTGATATGCCTGCTAAAGATTGTTTTACGCGAGTTAAATTTTGTGGTGAAATTAAATTATTTGGTATATCCAAATTAGAACTAAGATCACTGTTTTCTAAATCCTCATCTATGTCCAAATGTTTTTCTTCAAGATTATTTACAAATACATTCTTTGAGAGTGTTTCTGTATCATCCGGATTTTGTGTTTGGTGATAATCTTTCATATGTTTTTCAATTTCTAATATTGTTCCAAATGACTGTAAGCAAATACCACATTTTTTTATCATAAGTGATGAAGAATTTGCAGGTTTACAAATATCATTATCAATTACACAAGATTTTGATTCTAATTTTTTATTTACAACAACAGTTTTATTATTTAACTCTTTTTTAATTTTATTTGGTTCAATTAGACCTTTTGAGAATTCAGGTTTCACAGGTAGGAAAGCATTTTCTTTGTGGTTGGCTAAAACATGTTCCTTTAAAATAGATGGGTCTGCAAAGTACAGTCTACAATAGTAACAACAAAAAACATTTTTAGAGCCTTTACTATGAACATTTACCTCATGACGAGTATAAACATCTTTACGGAAGAAAAATTTACCACAATATTTGCATGAAAAGTAAGGGTTTCCAGAATGCATTCGTTTGTGTCTCAATAATGTAGATTTACTGCAAAATGTTAAATCACAATAAATGCATTTAAAATTATCTTTCCCTAACTTAGATTGCCGTCCTTTTCTACCAGGAACATTTTTGAATATTTTCTTTTTATACTTTTTCATTTTGGGTCGCTCTTCTAAAAGTTTAGAATTTTCTTCCGAAGCACTACTTTTCCTTTTCACCAAACGTGTACTACGCCGCGTTGAATGTGAATCAGTATCACTACCAGCTTTTGTCACATCTGAATCTCTACCAGACTTATCAGGGGAATGTAGACAAATCTTACGATGTTCTTTTAACATATCAGAACGAAAAATGTTTCCACATTGTGAACATAAGGTAGATACATTTTCATTCAGAGTGTTTGTTGCTTCCTCATTACAAATTTGCTTATGTTTTTTGTAATTATCATGATTGTCAAATATGTCACCACAAAGAGAACACATTAAACTTCTTCCTACTCTGTTTCTTATTATAGTCTTTTTTCTTGTTAAAGATTTTGAAAATTTAGCATTTTCCTCGGAATTTTTACATGTATGATTATCATATTCATGCTTATTGTTGAATACAAATTCACATTTTGAGCAACTTTTTAAAGTTACTTTGTACTTAGCACCTTTACAAAATTTGATATGCTGGTTTAACTCTTTTCGGTGAGTAAATTCATTTGAACATTTCTTACACCTAAAAGAAATACTCTCTTTTTTATTTTTGGGTCGTTTCTTGCAAATTTCTTGATGTTTCAACAGGAGCTTTCTAGTAGGTCCTTTGAAATTACAATGCATACATAAATGAGGCTCCACTGAATGGCTCATAACATGAAGTCGATATCCATCAATTGATGTTGACATATGACCGCAATAATTACATTCATACTCACTCTTCTGTTCACTTGTTATACACTGGTGGGATGCTAATTTTTCAGTTGAAGGAAATGCAATTTTGCAAAGGTGGCACTGTATGTTATTTTTTGGCGATAACAATTGCAATTCTTCATGCTTTACAGCACCTTCTTCTCTGAGAGATTTTTCATTTTTGCTTTTCTTTCTTGAATGCTTCACACAATGTGCCATTAAAGAAGAAAAAGCCCCAGCTTCAATACCACAAACATAGCATTTGAAAGGTGGGTTATTACCATGAGCAGGAACATGAGAACGTAATTGCTCTTCTGATTGGAATTTTCGACAACAGTATTTGCAAATGAAACTGGATAGACCTTTTTCTTCTTTTGGAAACTTTAATCTAATGCTCTTTTCTTTCAAAAAAGTTCTATCTACAAATGATGTGCCAGACTGTCCAGAATCTAATAGAGATTTTTTAGTTTTCTTCTTCTCTTTATCAGAAGGATCTTTTTCTTCTTTTCTTTTCCCCAGTTTTTTCACTGTTTGCTTGGGAGAAAAGTCTGATTTACTAATATCTGATTTACCAAAAGATTTAGAAGGAGAAAGATGTTCATGAATTATTTGATCTTTTTCAGTTTTTATATGCATTCCAACTAAGTTATCTCTTCCATCCTGAGATTTAATAGCAGACTTTTTAACTGACTTTAACTCATATTTTTTTGCAGAAATATTTTTCAATGAATGCATTTCGTATTCATTTGACTCTTAGATATAAAACTCACACAATTCCATTAAAGCTAACCTGTTGCACAGCACATACAATATTAATTCAGACACTTCATGAAAATAAACAGTAGCAAATTTTTATATATATACACATATATGTATGCAATCAACACATGGACATGTTGCAATTTATAGAGTACAAACCAATTCAGGCACAGATCAATTGATCACATATCAATTCAAATGCACACTATATGATACATGAAATTTGTGCATTAATTGTTTTTAAGTAAAGAATTCAATATCTCTGTAGTTAGTTTTATCATGTTTGCAATCACAAAATATTCCTGTATACTTGAAAATCATAAGTTATGTATTATTTATTAAATTTCTCATGCATAATGACAAATAAATTCGAAGTAAACTCCAATATTTAAATCAAATTGCCTCACATATTCCTGGCAAATACTTTTTTATCTCACAGGAAAAATTCCTGTTAGTAGCTGAAACATTATAAGAGACGCTATCAAATTCGCCCAAATAATTGTATAATATGCATTGTTTTACTCCTTTTAGTGATATATTCGGGTATTGAAATCCTTGGAAAAGTTCAGTGCATAAGTTTGGTAAATAAACTCAAAGTACCAGATATTCAATTTTCATTTGTAATTTTAAAAAATGAAAACATGAGTGTTTATAGATAGAAGTAATTTACTAACATCAAACATGTAAACACAGGACAAATCTTAACCAGAATTTTGTGACAGCATACGGGTATGGGTAAAATTAAATAAAAATTTAATATAAACAAATATAATAAAAGTTTTCAGAATTTATCTAGAATTGAACACATACTATCAACTAAATTCATTTCTTGTAACTAGAAAACTGTATATTTAAATAAGAATATTTAAATTGAAATATTAAAAATTTATGAATCAATTTCATATTTTTCATCATTGAGTGGCAACATTATAAGTAGGTTTTGATTTGTATTCGCGGCTTAGAAAATCCGGTTTAAATTAAGTAAGAGTTTTCGTTTCTAAATATCCTATTTGATACATTTCCTTTATTAAAATAAGTAATTATTGTAAAGTGAATGTGCAAAAGAAATTATATTCATTCTGTAGCTGAAGAAAATGAGCTTGGTGTGGCCAAAAATTGTCTTATTTGGTGATTCTCAAGTGCAGGTTTGTTTCATTTCTTTTGTAGATAACTTTTATATTTCATCACTGCATTAAAAGTTTCGTTAATAGAAAGTAGAATTTGTAGATGGTATATATTGGTAGTGGGCAGAACATGAGGAATATATGGAGGTTTGATTTCCGATTAAATCGTTCTTCCCAAATGAAGTTTTTAATGTGATACTTTTTCACATTTGTAATGATTCACTTACTGTCATTTTTTTTTATTGAGAATTTTCTAGTTTGATTTGTGTTCAGATAATTTTATAAACTGTAATTTCTATTTTTTCTGTGTTTTTATATTAACCATAGATCCTGAATTCGATGTTCAGAATTTGAAAATGCTTTTATTTTTTATAATATTTCTAATAACTTTAGACTTTTATTTAAAAAGAGGTTTAGTCATTGACTCTGTATATATATATATATTAACAAAAGTGTCTACACTTTCAGATTTACATCTGTTTTTAATTATTCCAGAGAGGCTGAATGAATAGCCCTTGAATCTTGTTAATATTAAGGATAAGGTTTTTATAACGAAGATTCTTTCTTATGGGTGTTTAAGATACCAATTATAAAAACTTCTGAAGTAGAAAATGATTTGTCCTCACTATTTCAGTTGAATGCCATTTCTTTTATACTCTGATGTGGTAATTTTGTCGAGAATAGTAAGCATCAGATTAGAACAAATACAATCCAAAAAGAAGAATCAGTGAGATACATTAGACATGGTTTAAGGATGGTCCACTATGCAACTTGGAAGAAATTCCAAATTATGTCTGGGTTCAGTGGACTTATTTCAGCAGCTGCAAAGTCTTGTTATATTGTTATCGATGGTAGCCAATTGGAGAGCAATCGCTATGGAATATGTCAGATCCATATTTCACATGTCTGCAAGACTGAAACTGCATTGGAAAAGGCATCAATGTTTGTTTTATTAAATGAGCAGTCCAACTGAGACTCATTGCTTCAGATTTTCTAATGTATAAGGAAGAGTCCCTTTTTAAAAATAAGCGTAACCAATCCTCACCTACTTATTGATTTGCTTTTCATGAATCGGACACTTTCCATTTTAATGAAAGATCAAAATGATCAAGTGAGTAGCAAAAATCAAGTGAGTAGCAAATAATTACTTTTCAAGCAAAAAATAACAATTTGACTTCTAGTATCTGCAGGACTATATGAAATTGATTTAAAACTTCATACTTCCTGTTCACTCTGTTCCCCACCTACTGCCGTTTAATGGCTTTTAACTGTGCTGTTAGCTAATACCGAACTTGCCCCTGATGCGAAATAGCCCTGGTCTTCTTTACTTAAGTTTTTTTTATTTTTTTTGTCAGAAAAAATATAAAAGTGCTTCCCCCCCCCTTCAAAACTCACCTTTTTTACCCCATATAATTTGTTTATAACTTGTAAATTTATTAGCTAAATAACATGAAACTTATAAATTACGTGGCACTTTTCCAATGAAAAATTATACTAAAAGTCAAGGTAAAAATTTTGAATACATAAGGAAATTTGGAATATTAAATATATATACTTTTAATTGTGTATGTCTAAAATTTTCATGTGTATATTTCTTCATGTATAATGTCAAAACCAAATATATAAGACTGCTTTATAAAATTTCTAATTGAATGCTGTAAAAATTCAGAAAGATAATGGCATTGTAGTAGTCCGAATTTCAGTAGCTCTCTAAGAAAAGCCATTTGATGTAGGTTCTTTTGCAAATTAATGTATTTAAACTTGAATTGTTACATTAAATTGTACAATCTTTATCAGTATTCTAAATATTGCATCATAGTTAGAAATTAAGTACATAACTTAAATTTTAGTAAATAAAGGCATCATAAATTACAAATTTTATTAGGTTATTAGCATTGCATAAACAACAGAACATTTTGTATATCATTTTGCAATTTGTTATATATTTCATAGTTAAAAGTATACAGATGCCTTATGTTTTATCAATTCTTTGGATACACTAATTTCTAAATGTAGCATTTTTTCTGCCATTTATGTTTACTACTTGATAATAAAGGCTATCCAATAATTTTTACATCTTTAGCCCAAAAAAATTTGTTAATAGTTTTTTTTTCTTGCAGATATTGTATGTAATTCTTGTAATAATCTGATAAATGTTTCACTAATTTGGTTATTATTAATTGGTCTAAATTCAGTATTCCAGTTTATTCTAAGGGCATTTTATAGGATTAAGATCCAAACTCTGGCTCTTTCAATTCCTCAGTATTGAAGTTAACAATCCTGTTTTGGACAACTCATGCATTGTGGATGGGAGCAAGACCATATTGAATATACCAATTGATTGTATGAACTGTTATTTATATTTTGAGAATAAAGAAATGGAGTTTGGAGAAATCTATTCTTATATTTAACTATCCAAATGTTCAACTTTAAAGAAAATCATTAGATTCATTTAGATTCTTGTAAAATACAACTAGATTTCAGCTCAATGCAATGCCGCTATCATTCTGGATCTTAATGTCCTATATATATCTGATTTTAAAATTAGGGAGAGAAAAATTTCCTATATTCCATAATTAAAAATTTGCTTCAAAAACTCTTATTTTGTCTTATGTTCAAAATATCTTCTTAGAATTGAATATGTTTCTCTAATATATTATTAATATTCTATTATTTTTTTTTATAATATCTATAAAACTTTTTGCATGTTATAAGTAAAAAAGCATGTGCTAAAATTTTGGATTTAAAAAAAATATTTTTATATTTTTACAAATATACAGTTTTTACAAAAATGCATATAAGTATTATGTATAGAAAACTTGTAAATTTGTAACTAATTTTCACCAATTCTGTGAAATAGAGTGAACTGAAACAGTCCCTGTCTGTTATTGATAAGTAGTTATCATGAATTTGATTTTTTTTATAAATATATAAAGGCCTTGATCAGTTAAATACCTAGATATATAAAAATATTCATTAATAACTTAGTGTACTTTACTGAATCCATATTAAAAATAATTTGCAGTTAATGTCAATTTTCCTTAAATATTGCATTTCTTTAATAATTTCCTGAAAACTCTGATAAATATCAGAAGTTTCCGAAATTAACATTTTTACTTAATAACATTCAAACCTCTGTAGAACAACATCTCTGTGAATTTGTGGTCCTAAAAAAGTACTTGATTTTTTTTTCAGGATTTTATTATTTTTTAGGGAGAAAAGAGAGGTCTAGTTTGTGTTGTGATTTGTGCCTTTAAGATTTTACTAAAAGTGAAATGGAAACATGTTTGGAAATATTATATAAGATTTATAAGATCTTTGTTAATCATCATCTTTTCTGTTTGTTTTGTTCAAGCTTGGGAAGTAAGCAAGGTTGTCATTACTGCAAATTAATCTACAATAGATTCTTAAAGCAATATTATATGCCATTCTTTATATCTTCACAATGTTTTGATGGGTTTTGAAATATGTGATTTTATTTGTAAAACTCAGCTAAAGAATTTTCAAACTTGTCCTGAGAAATATTCCCAGATAATATGAGTACCAAAAAGGTTATAACCAATAAGGAAAGGTTATTGGCAATAAGATATTCTTACTTTGTTTTATCTAGTCTTGTTCTATACTTTAAAGGTGTTTTATTTAAATATATATTTTAATATGATCAGTCTAACATTTCATGCAAGCATTCAACAGATCTTTACAAATGACGTAAATGAATTTAAACACTCATTTCTGGAATGGGGGTGGAAGTTGAAACTAGATATCTGACTTCAGCTTTCATAAGCCATTCCTCAGCTGAAAATATTTTATGATATTTTTGTTATTCCATGGAGAAACAGATTTTGAAAAAGGTTTGACTGTCTTCAGTAAGTTGGCAGTCCAGCAGTAAGTTGGAATTATTTTATTTATTAAATAATGAAATATAAAAATAATTTTCAATATTTGAAAATAACAATTTTGCTTTACAAAACAGTTTTATTTTCATAAAAGAAATTCTTGAATTTTACTAGAAGACATTTACATTTTAAAAAAATAATCATTTATGCTCTGATAGGAAAAAATACTTTACTTTTTACAATTGAGATATAAAAATTATTTACATTTGCAACAAAAATAATTATTCTGTAGAATATAAAACAACAGTATTAATAAATGTGGGTAAATGTAACTTGTGTATTGTCAACAATTCATTTAGACATACCAATGTAGAATATGCATGCAATAATGAACCTTTTTTTATTTGGTGGAATTATTATTGTTTGATGTGGATGCACCTGCAACAACGGAAGACTACCTAAAATTTTCAGATGGTGTGAAATCACATAAAAGTCTTGTGAACCCTTTTAGAAAATGTAACTGCTGTTAAACAAGCAATTCAAATGT
>JAPMOR010028571.1:106671-153642 GCA_026543865.1 Argiope aurantia
AACTTTTATGCATCAGAATGTAAATCATCTAAATTTGTTAATATCCAATTCTATTTCTCAGATTGAGTTTTTTTCTTGTCACAGACCTAAATTATTCAACCATTTTTAACATTGTGCAATAGTGTCTGTCCACTTTTATAATTGTTGATGGGTATATATAAAGTTGCTCAGTAGCTGTTTGGAATTTCTCATAGTCATGAAAAATCATGTTCTTGAAAACCTAAAAGTATTTCTTAGTTTAATTTTCCAAATGAGGATTCGTATGTTGATACTATCAAAGTTAGTGTGGATTCTTTGAAGACAATATGTTAAAAATACTTAATAATCAAGAAAGCATTTAAGATATTTGAAACGTTGATGTCAGGATTTTATATGTATGTTTCTTTTTGTAGATATTTGAAGTCCCCTCCCAACTTTGTTGTTACTGAAAGCATGTAGTATTTTTATATTAGTATTATTTATTTAATTATTCTGAATTGAATATCAAAACATTAATAAGTTGCAAGTTATTCTTTCTAAACGACTACAAGAAAAAGGTTCGATTATATTTTGATATAAAATTTGATGATTTTTTGAATGATACAACATATTTTATTTAAATTAGAGGAGTATTCAAGAATCGAATTGATGACATATATTGCAAAAGGTTTAGCCTGTATTAATAAATGCAGTGGAGTAAAGAATTTTGAAATCGGAAAAGAATTCAGTTTATAGTAAAAACCAACTGTAAGTATGTCAAAGTAAATGATCAGAGATAGGCATCTGAAAATGATAAAAAGAAATGAAACACATAATTTGAAAACAAAAGGAATGAAGATTGAAGAGATAATGTTTACACTGCATAAATCTGTAAATAAATTCTTTGAAAAGACAGTAAAAAATAGAAATTTTCAAAGCATAGTAGCATCTAATAGTTTTAGTAGTTGAGGCTTTAACAAAGTAAAATAATATATTTTTATGGCACATAGTTTAGACCATTTGTTTAAATGTAAATAAAAGTTTTGTAGGTTTTAATCTGTGCATTTTTCTTTTTATTCTGTAAGTTCGAGTTAAAAGTAAAAATTCATGTTGTGGTGGTATGTGGATTATTATGATCTGTGCAGGAAGCAACAGGACGAATGTTGTAGGAAACATTTCTTTAATAATCACATTCACACACTAAACAATTACAAACACAAAGACAAGACATTTACGCGCGCTCTTCACAGTTCAGCGTCACATCTCCTTCTCATTACAATCGCAATGCATTATGGGATTACATATGGGATGGCTTAATCAGGTATCGCCATCTAATATCCAAAAGAGAAGATAAGTGTAATGCAACTGCTAAAATGTAGCATTAAAATTTTTACTGTATTTTATTTCAACATAAATGTGAATGTGTTTATGAAGTAAACAACCTAGTAAACATAAATAGCTTGTATAAAATCAGCATTTAGTAGTAGTATCAGCATAGTGGCTAATGGTAAGGACACTTACACTGTGATTTTGAAATTCACTTTTGGCTTATAAATTACAAGTTGAGCATAACATGTCTCCTTATTATATATTTAAACATCTTGAAGTAGTAACCAAGAATAACTGTGTATTTGAATATTAATAATGGAAATATTTGATTTAAATTCATCATTTGTATTTTCGTGCTTAAAATATGTAATACTGTAGTTATAAAAGTTTCTAAATCCTAGAAGATCCTTGAATTTTTCTTTAATAAGAGAAGGAACATGTCATAGTATTCAAAAGTTATTTAGTTGTAGGTAAGAACTAATTAGCATATCACTGAAACTGCCATCTCATTTATTATAAAATTCTGTTGGCTTGCATGGGTACATGTACTCCTAAAATTTTCATGTGCCCATACATGCATGTTTTACAAGTTCGGCATACTGTCTCATTCAAGAGAAGTTTCATTGATAAATAAAATATATGAGGGAAAAGCCAGCTATGAGACACATTCTTGCAAATGCAAATATATAAATACAAATATGTGCTTTTAGACTTGGATATGTACATTTTGGATTTGGTACAAGCTTGCCATGTTCTTTTGTAATATATGCATAATGCTAAAGTGATGTATACCATATTTATCAGATTACTTGTTTGTAGATTCATTTAAATTTATTGGCTTCCTGTTTGATAGTTGTGCATGTATTGCATTCTCTATTTTTTTACACCTGGATAGCTCCAGCCTCATATAGTCTTTGTTTATCTATTTCTATCAATGGCACCAAAACTGTATTGCATATTTGCTAATTGTTCATTAGTAAGCTAATGTAGCCATCTCCTGCAGTGCCCTTGGCTGAAATGATTGCAACCTCTGCTTTCCAATAAACTATAAAGCAGTGGCCATTATGGGCACTTCTAGGTACAAGTTTCTGTTTAAATCTTATTCATAATCATCTGATAAACCAGCATGTTAAATTTATTAAATGTCCTTTTCAAACATCCTATATTATTTACAAATATTAAGGTGAAGAATACATTAAAGGAGAATTCAAAAGTTCTCAAGATTTTTGTGTAGGAAGATGTTTATATTTCTTAGAAGTCTAAAATAAATCAATTTTGATCAATGGCTTTAAAATACTATCCAATATACAGGATAACCCAAAAATTGGAACAAGAATTGTTTCCTTAACTATTACAATTAGATAAACACTTTCAATTGCTCAATTTCATCAAACAAGGTACCCAAATGTATGAAAGGAACTTGAGTTTCTCTAGTTCGAACCTGCCTAGGAATTTTTTTCTTTTTTAATAACTTTTATTCAATTCAAAATTTACAAATACTCTTAATTAATGTTTTTTTCCATCCAAAACAAAATAAAATTATTTTAATTTAATTAACTATTTACAGATAGTTCTAATTAATACTTTACTTATTTTTATGCAAGTATAAATGTTTATTCTTTTAATACTTAAATTATAATTTAATATTTTAAAAAATAGTAATGAATATAGCATAAATGGTGATAATTATTAATTATAAATACTCACATTGTAAAAAAATTATTCAATATTTCTAAAAAAGTATCCTATATATATTTACTTTCGATTATGTACAAGAACCAGAATGGTAACTAAACATTGGAAACAAAATATATTTAGACATCTTGCACAACTGATAAATGATAATTGTCCACAAGAGGAAGGTTTCTTTAAGAGATCTTTGGGAAAACAACTTCATTTGCACTTAAAAATCTCTCTTTCATCAGAAAGTTTGGCAGCATACCAAGCATACATTAAAATCTTATAAAAATTGTTGATGACAATTGATGGCGTACAATTGGTTGAATTTTTACACAATCTTCGCAAAAATTTATTTCTTGATCATGTTTGATTAAATAAGAATTTTCGATACACTTAATACGTTTTTGAACCATCTGGCTATGCATTCAATAAATTAACATCTGCTTTCTACTATTTCTTTTCATTACTGCAGAGTGGGAACTTTGCTTACATATTTAACAAATATCTGCTATTCCTTTCAATTTTTGATATAAATACAGCTTTGTTGAGTTAGAATTAATAATTAATTAGTATTAAAATCCAAGAATTTGAAAATTAATTGTTTGAAAATGATGATGCAAGCAAGTTAAATTACTTGTAGCCATTAATGTTACGTTTTTAATTATTTTTCCTTTAAACATTAAATTGTAATTTAAGTATTAAAAGAATAAACATTTATCCTTGCCTAAAAATAATTAGCATATTAATTAAAACTATCTGTAAATAGTTAATTAAATTTAAAAAATGTTATTTTGTTTAAATAATGCATCTGTATTTATAATTTTTCTTTTAAAATTTTAATTTTATTATGTATTTTGATAATAAATATTTATTTTGGATGGAAAAAATTAAAAACATATAAATTAAGAGTATTTGTAAATTTTGAATTGAATAAAAGCTATTTTAAAAAATTCCTAGCCAGGTTCGAACCCTGACCTTCCATAAACGAGACAGTCGCCTAGACAACCATGCCATCTGGCTCATCAGAATGGGAATCAAGTTATTAGTATATAAGCTTTACCAGACGTTTAAGGACCATTTTCTCGAAATTGGTTGGCCATTGTGTTTTAATATTTTCATGAATGAACATTCTAAATGTATACTATCATTATACTAAATCTCATCACGATCTCAGATTTCAACCTCGTGACCACCCCTTGTCAGCAAAAATCTACTGCCTGTACAAATAACATATTATACACAGACTATTAAGTAACCTAATAAATAAAAATCAACAGGCATCAAATCAGGTGATAGTAGAAGAAATTTAACAAGTCAGTAACTTGCAACATAACTTTTTTTTCCCCAATTAATCTATGAGATAGACGGTTTATAATATTATTTATTGATTTTTAAATTGTCCTTAAAGTCTTCGTATTTCTAATAATTTTTCTTCAATAGTGTCTAAATTTTTACTCAGGATTTTTCTTTCTCTGTTGTTTTATCATGTGAAAAGTATTTCCTCTGGCTAGGTGGGGGTATTGCATACATATAAAAAGTATTTTTTGCATAATTTTCCTTTATTTTATTTTTGCATATATATATGTCTCATTTTTCTCTCTGTTTAATATTTTATTTTATGACTGCTCTTTGTGTTCTATATTTAATTTTGTATTTATTTATTTGTAATTTGCTCAACATTTCAAATTATAAAGTTTTTTAACTCTTGATCCGAGTGACATTTACTGCTCATTTTGTACTTTTGCAAATAAATAAGTTGTTAAAAACTATTTATACCATTATAAGCATGTGTCATCTATACATGGATTTAATAAACTGTTATAATATGACAATTTATTAATATTTTTGAAATTAATTTATTATTTCTTTGATGATATTTGTAAATATTTCAAATGAAATTTGACAATATCAGGTAATTTCTTATAGAATAATGCTTAACTGATTAAACTGTATGCATATTTTGCATTAAAACGTGCTTATTTAAAAATAATATTTATTACAATATTGAACTTTTAGATTTTTATAAGATAATTTGTTTTTATTCATCTGTTAGCGTGCATTTGACCCAGCTAATGGACCATGGGGTGCCTTGTTAGCAAATAAGTTTCAAAGGTAATTTTTTTTTTTTTTCCTCCTGGTTGTTTTAAATTTATTTTGTAAATATTTTATGGTAAATTGTTTTAAAAATATGAAGATATTTTGTTCATGTAGGTTCATTTCTGGACTTAAATTTTGAAGTTTTATTATGTCATATCTGTTTAAATTGTGACACATTTTCATTTAGATGTCTTATTTGGAATTGTATTTTTCATTATATTTAAAGGAGGTTTATGACAAAGCCATGTATACTATCTTTATCGCACTCTTTGTAAGTCTCTTTGTAAATTTAAAGTGTTAATTAAATTACTTTGGGAAATTACAATATATTAGCTTCATAATGTTAGTGTGAGTAGTAAAATGTGAGAACTGCACAGATTTTTTTTTAATTAAAAAAAAGGATTGGCCAACGTGTTTGAATGATGCACCTTCAATGATATTAATGAAATTGAAAAGGCTGATTGTCTGAAAAACTAATAATGTTGTGATAAATGTAATTGTTCAAATATAATTATTGGATTTTTTTTTTTTACCACGTTTTAAATTTTTAAAAAAATTGCCTTTAATTTTTGTCTTATTAATATAAGACAACTGAATAGCAGAAAGGGGTAATTTGAATATTTGTAGACTTTATTATATTGTATTAACAGTTTCTAGCTTCTTTTCGTTTTGATATCTTTATTAATATATATGTGGGGACATTTTTACTGAATCACCAAATTCTTTCTAATTTTGTTTAATTATAATTATTACACATATCTATTACTTTCAATGAACTATTTACAGAAAATTCTCTGCCTTTTAGTAAATCGCTCTTCTGTCCTTATCGACCCTCTTATTGAAAAAGCTTTTATAGTCAATCACAAGTGTGTTTATTGAATGATTTGTTTATTATTTGAGAAATTGTGAGCTTTTCAGAGTATATAAAGAATATTTACATGGATATTAAATAATTTTTTTAAACAATGAATTGTTCAAAATCGATATTTAATACAAACTGAGCGGATAAAAATATGACTCCTGATTCTACTGAATGGGTTAGAGAATGCATACTTCTCTCTTTGTAAAGGATAAGTTTATGTAATATGTAAAAACGCGCACTTAATAGTCATACAAAATTGCTTGCCAGTTCAAAAAAAAATCATCATTACTATTGGACTAAAAGGAATACAGAAGATGGCATGTCAATTCCGAAAGTGTAAATAAGCTAAAATAGTGAAAATAAGCCGACTTCAAATTTTGAAAGCCCAAGAACAATCATTTATAGCTGAATTTTTATGGACATTAAAGCTTATTGCTTCACCTTCATCATTTAATGCAATCAATGATATATCGGAAATATTTTCACATATGTTCACTGATTGTGAAATAGCTAAACAATCTACATTAGACCACACAAAAATGCCATCTGCTATTTGTTATGGATTTGCTCCATCTTTTTTCAACAATATCTTAAGAAATTTTTAAGGAATAACAAATTTGTAATATTCTTTGATTAAGCAGCTTATTTTTGATAGAGCTCAATAATCCCAAAAATCTAAGACTGCTAAAAAAAAATACTGATATTTTATAGGGATTACAAATTACTTGATTACTAGCTGAAGCTGAAATGAAAAAACGAGGCTTTTTAGCAAAGTGTTTAATATTTATAAAGAAGACTAAAAAAAAATTTAACACACATGAAAAATTTAATTTTGCTGGTTTAAAAGCTGCATATTGTTTAAATCAGCATCTATTAAAGAACCAATGCATTATTATGTGAAAAACACGAATGGTTGATATGCTACAATGTCTTTGTTCCTAAGCACAAATTTCCATGACATATTCAGAATGTCTAAAAAATCCAACTTGAAATTTTTCTTAAAAAAAAAAAAAAAAGTTAATACAAAGAGCAGCTTGATTCATTTGATGAAAAAAAATTATTTTAGATTATTTCTGTTCTGTTGATACCCAGAAAATTTCTTGATTTTGAAAAAGCTGTAAAAATAATTTTTGTATTGTCACCTGGCAATGTGGCTGTGGAAAGGAGATTTAATATCAATAAGGATATACTTGTTGAAAATCTGAAATATTCTTTAATTGTTTCGAAAATTGTATACAATATCATAAACTTTTATGGTGGTGTTTTAAATGTTCCGATTTTAAAAGTTTTGCTTCGGTATGCTAAACTACATGCGAAGTATTATGAAGTTTAAGAAGAGTAAACAAAAGTTCAGGGGGGAAAATAGGAGCTGAAGAAACGCAAAGCAGCACCGCAAATGAAATTGTTGCAAAAGAAAAAAGAAGAAAAAAATGAAACTTATGGCTGAAAAAAACTGCAGAAATTGATGCCCATATATATAAATTGCCAAGCCAAAAATAAATTTTAAAAAAATCCTGCTTTTTTGGTTGTTGTTGTTACCATTAAATAATTTGTATTTTATTTACCTCAATTCTAAATTTTGCATGACTTCCAATAAAAGAGTAAGAGAAGTGATCAGTAACCCCCTTAATATATAAATCTTATTTTGCCAAATTCTTGGTAATAAATAAAGAAAAATTGTTTTTTATGTATATAAATATAAACTTTCTTTTAATATGCTATTATTTCCAGTAATGTTAAATTATTGCTGCCTTTCCTTCTTTTTCCACATTAAAAATGGGGTATTGTTATTCCATTATAACTAATTTATACATGTGCTGTTTGCATATTTCCTCTTATATTGCATAAATGCACAGGGGAGACAATGAATTGTTTTTCCAGATTTGAGTGGCAAACCTGTTTTACTGCCCTATTTTGCAGAATGTCTCAGCTGTGATTTGAGAAATTATTTTTTTAAAGCTGCTTAGAAATGAACTTTTTGCTAAGTCATGAAAATGAAGAATAAAACTATGAATTAAAGAAATGCCTTTCTTGCATATTTAAAAAAAAACAGATCATATATTCTTAATGTTATTCATTCATTTCTTTCCTACAGAGTTGCAGATGTTATAACCAGAGGATTTTCTGGCTACACCTCTAGATCTGGTCGCATTATTCTTCCTCATATCTTCTTTCGAGAAAACATATCAGATGTGGGAGCATTTGTGATATTTTTAGGTACTAATGATTCATCTGGCAAATTTGATGCACCACAGTACCATGTGCCGGTTGAAGAATATTCTGAAAATTTAGAAAAAATGATAAAATATCTTCAGGTAAATTTAAATTTTATAGATTTTTATTTGTAAAGAAAGATTGATTTGAACTTGGTGAATATGGATCATCAGTCATTTTCAATGGCCTATGTTGCAGACCTCAAATTTAATAAGGATAATTAGTTTATAAATCAGGTTAATCTGCTTTTCTATGACACAATTGTCTGTAAATGCACATTACTATATTCTTTGTTGCTGATATCTTCAAATGCTTATTACTGTAGTTAGACATTCAGTTACACATCACTATTATGCTACTTTTCTTTTTTTTAATCATATATTGAATCTTGATAATGGTTATTGAAACAAATTAATTATCATATGTTTAAAGAAAAGTTGGGACACAAGATAATCAGTATTGGGAATAAACAGGATTATTTCATTTTTTAAATCTTCAAATTACAATTTTTATGACTTATTAAATCTGATGTAATATGATATGGCTCATAACTTTGAAAAAATTCTAAACATTTGATTCTTAAAAAATTAGATGCAAAAATTTCTCTTAATTTTTGGAGTTATTCTATCTGAAAACAATTTTTATTGTAATTATTTTATGGTTTTCAGTCTGTAATTTTCTGATTTTTGATGCATTGTAGAATATTTTAAAGACATGAAATGTAATTACTTGCTATAACGAATTTTATAATTTCCGGAATGATTTTTAAGGATTTCTGATAATCAGATTATTGACTGATGCAGTGTATCCTTGAATTGAATTCTAAAAAATGTTATAAATTGTAACATTTTTTAGAATGCAAATATATTTGATAAAGTGAAACATAATTTTGAAATAAAATTTTGGACTAAGTGCAAAATAATTAGAAAATTATAGATTTTATTTATTACTGTTGTACTGGGAAAAAGGAGATTAGACATTCCGTGACATTGTGGATGTATCATTATCATCCTAAATATTATTCAGATTATGTTAGTAATTATATTTAATTGTAATTTCTATTGTATTATCTTATTTCATTATTTTATCTCATTTGCATATATTATGTACCTAATAATTTATAATTTTTATCAGGGTAGCCAGCTGACCGAGAATCATCAGGAAATTCTGTGAAGTTGGGAAAAACCAGGAAAAAGTTAGGGAAATTTGTTATAAAACTGGAAAAATTTTTATCAAGCAGTGATTTTTATTGAAAATTAAATTCGTAGATATTTTTACCTAAGTAGAATGAAACATCGTTACCAACTAATGAAAACCAAACTTTTACTGATAGTCTAAAACAGACTATAAAAAAGAAAGATTAACCACCATATCTAATTTATTGCATATATGTATAAATGTATAATATTTTCGCCGAAAGTTTTCGTTTGCTTTTTTTCAAAGCGACAAGTTATTGACGTATTTAGCGAAAATCGTTTTGCGTACTGTGGAAAAAGGCAGCCTAATTGAAGGGCAGCTCCTGCTACTGTTATGACTTTAATATTTAATGGGTCTCTTTTATTTAAAATATATATATATATACATATGCACTTCTCTCCCGTCGCCCGCTATTCTTTCTTCGAACGTCCTGAGAGCGAAAGTATGAATTTGGGTATTAATATTCAAATCTGGTTGTAAAATATTGACACATTATTATAATTCTAAAACAATTTACTTTATGTAAATAAGTATTTTACAATAGTTATTTTTTCTCCTTTTCTTGGAGATCTCCTTGCTGAATTATGAAGTACTGAACTGAAGCAGCATTTTTTTTATTCAGTTTGTTTGCCATAAAAATAAACTACAAACTTCATTTATACTATCTTTTTTCAATTTCTACTATTAGTTCACACTCTCCCTGTATATGTATTTATATATCTTGTTCAAATACTTTTTATTCGTCCACTCAAGTTCAAATACATTTTTTTAAACTTGTAGTGGATGACACTTGATGTTAATACAGTTTTTTCAAATAATTATTCATTAATTATTAAATGTAATTAATTTTAATACTTTAAATAGAGTATTAGCAGTTTGTAATGAAAATTGAAATCAACAGGCAGTAGTGAAGAATACAAGTTCAATTCTTTTGAAAGTAGGAACTAACTTCAAATTTTTTTATATCACTTGTTGAAATTTATATCTCTAAAATATTTTTCTTTTTATGCAATAAAGAAAAAAAAATAAGGACCAATTTTCTTCTTTTTTTCTCTGTTTTACGGGTTAAGTAATGAAGAGACTGCAAGCGATTTTTTTTTTATTATTATTATAGTTGGTGAGATAAAAGTCAATTAGATTTTGATCTCATTAAAGAACTTTTTCTTATTTTGATGTATATATTTCATTCTGTATTCGTAAATAATTTTTTTTTTGTTAGTAAAATTATTGTTCTGTTCTGATTGACTTGTTGGTAAACAGTATGGATAGGGGAGACCCCTATCCATCACTCTGCCTATCCTCACTTTTATCACTCTGCCAATGTGTATAGATTTTTGTACTGCATTTTTCTTGAGATAACAGTTCTGAGATATAACTGGTTGGTTAAAAGTCGATTTAGATGGGAATATATCTTCCAGTGTTGGTTAATATATTGGCAAAAAAAAAAAAGAAAAGTGAGCAGGATTGCTATGCTACTGGGAGAAAATGGAAAGCTGGGAAAACACAGAGAATTTAAAGAAATTTAAGTATCTTAGTTATTTTTTCCCATCTAAAAAATGCCAATTTTTTAATGATTACTAGAATAAACGACCGTAGTCATAGCTTCCAAGAACGAAATAATACCATTCGCGATTGTGCAATGAAGAAATTCGAGCCTTTTCTACTCTCCCCCCTTCCCTTTTGTATATATACACTAGCCAGAAAAAGACTGCGTGCAAACGCACAGTAAACATTCTAGAGAGAATAAAAGTATATTATAGTGACAATATTAATTTAATTTTTATTTAAAGTATTTATTGATTAATTCATTAAATATCAATAATAAATCTGAGGAAAGCACCAGGCAATCTCTGCCTAAATGATTGATAGAGGTTCTTAGACACAAAGGTTATCCAACCAAATATTAAGGTTTAATTGACAGTCCATAGAAGCTATTTTTCGATGACTTTTTCATGTGTTCACAAACTTTTTCTGGTAACTTTTTGTGCACTTTTAAATTATTATTATTACTACTTTAAAATAATGTGTGTTATATTTCTGTAATTGTTATTGATATTTAATGAATTGTTCAAGAAATACTTTAAATTAAATTAATATTGTCACTATAATATAGTTTTATTCTCTCAAGAATGTTTACTGTATGTTTGTACACAAACTTTTTCATGCAAATGTGTGTGTTTATATACAAGTCCAGTTTCGGTTTTGCCAGACAGTTGTTCTTTTCCCACGATATTTCCGAATTACATTTAATGAGCATGCGCGAGACTTCTGTAACTGCATGAAAGAACAGAGTATATTTCTCTGGCGGAAACATTCAATATATGGAAAGCAGTTTGGTGGTTTGTCTAACATACTTGAGTTTGTTTATTGTTTGAAAACTGTCAGCTTATTCAATGTAGATTGGAGAATTTTTTTAAAGCAATGAACTGCTCAAAATCCGTATTTAATACGAATTGAATGGATAAAAGAGAGTTCAAGAAATTCTGCAAAATCCATTTGTTGTGTACTGTTCGTTTTGTAAGAAGATAATAAGCCTATGTAATATAGAAAAATAGGCAATTACTAGTCATGCCAAAAGAGGAAACCTATAGAACTGCCTGCCAGTTCAAAAGAGTTCGTCATTCATGTTGAACTTCTGATCTTTTTCTGTATTCCTTTTAGATACTATGTCAAATATAATATCAGAAAATAAACCGACTTCGAACTTTTTAGTTAAAGAACAAAAATTCAAAGTTAAATTTTTATGCACATTAAAACTTGATGCGGCACATTCGTTCTTTAATGCATCCAATGATGCATTGAAAATATTTTCGCATTAAGTTCACTGAAAATGAAATAGCGAAAAAAAAATGTTTGCTAAGCTATACAAAAATGTTGTATCGTTTTTTTTTTTTTTTTATGTTTAGCTTTATGACACTGATGGATGAAAAATCTGCTAAAATTGATGCCCATAAGAATGTAATCTAGCTTTGTAATGTTTTTTTTTTCATAAGTTATCTTTAAATTATTTGTATCATGATAATAAAAATGTTTTATGTTTTATTTCATCCGAGTCCTTAATTTTGTACAATTTATAGTTAAAAGAGTATGTGAGGTAATATATCCCCTCCTCTTAATATATAAATTTTGCCTTGCTAAATTCTAGATAATAAATAACGAGAATTGGGGGGGGGCGTATTTAATGTAAATGTAAAGTTTCTTTAAATATATTATTATTTCAAATAATGTTAAATTGTTGTTTCCTTTCCTTGCTTTTTTTTCACTCCTTAAAACCATATTCCATTATAACTAGTACATGAGTGCTATTTTAGCATTTCCTTGTATTTTTAATATATGTACAAGAAAAAAACAATTTTTTCAGATTTCAGTGGCAAACCCTTATTCAAACTTGTCTGAAATTCAATAAACGAAAATGATGGGGGGTTTTGTTTATTTTCTGCGAATAAAGTCTTGTTTTACATTGATTTTAGTGAAAAGAATAGAACAATTTTTCAAATAATGTTAAGAACATATTGTGCAATAATTAACGAGAATGAAATAAAGTGCATCTTTCTGAAGATATTAGAAACATCCGAAAAATGTCAGGGAAATTCAAACATTGCATTGAAATTGTATTAGAATTAGAAAAAATATCATATTAATCTGAACAAATTGCTAATGAATTTCATTGTATTTAAACGCATCTCCATCAGAATACAAGGACTGAAAACTGTTGTGATCTTTTGACTGGATTGTAAATCTTGAATACATCTATATCTATACTTATAATAAAGCTCAATGTGTGTGTGTGTGTGTGTGTGTGTGTTGGCGCTCTACAGACCAGACCATTCAAACTACAGCTACCAAATTTGGCACATGTATACCTTGGAGGCCGGGAATGTGCACCTGGGGGTTATTTTTTAGAATTTTTAATTAGAATTTTATTTATTTAAAAATTAAGCGAAATTTTGACGTGTTTCTGCTATAACTTCTGAAAATATTACCGCACAAAAAAGATTTTTACATCAAGTTAAAGATCAAAAATTTATCTTTTAAATGATACCAATGTTTTAACCTTAAAATTAAATTTCTATTTTTAATGAATTTTTAAAGAAATATTTTAACTATATTTTTCAACAATTTTTTTCGTACTAAATAAAAATAAAATTTAAGCTGCACGAGCACGTTTCGCATTCATGGGAAGAAATTAGCTTTTTTCAAAGTGTTGTCATCACATTCATTAAAGCTCCAATTAAAAATAAATTAAATCTTTTTGGAAATGAAATCTGCAAAAATATAATTTTCGGCATGTGTATGTAGGAAATGAAACTAACATGAAATATTATTTTTTCTAAAAAATAAATTCAAGAAAAATTATTTTATGATCTTTTACACTCTCTATATTATTAATCCAATAAATCAGTTTTATCTTAAGGCAAGTTTTGTTTAATATGAAAAAGGATATCCATTCAAATCAGGGCCATACAGCTAATTTGTAAACCGTTAGTAAGACACAGATCTGCTAAAATGGTCTAAATGGAAAATGATTATATTTTATGTAACTTGATTCAATAAATGCTCTAATAAATAACGAATTTTTGATTTTACATAAAGCTTCTGCTGTGGAAATCACGAATAACAAAATGTTCTTGAAACACTAATATTTTAAATAAAAAGAGTTAATTTCCAATCAACTAAATCACTTAAACTGACTGATTTATGAAAATTTGAATATCACTATTCAATAAAAAAAAAAGTATAATTTTATATTTTCCATCGATCACTTCAAAGAAAATATGCCAGTCAGCGCGCAGGTTTCTCAAGATTAATTGGCCTAAGATTATGAAAAAGTTGAGTTTTTCTAAATTTTTAACATTCAAAACTTCATAAATAAGTCTTAGTTGATCGTGGAAAATAGAAACATTCATTCATTTATTTAAAATTTGATGTGTCCAAAATATGATACCTTACTGCATTAAATTTAGACTTCATAATTTTTGAAATATATTTATAGGCCTGAACAAAATATTATTGATTTCATTTCAATCCTTTTGAAAGCAAAACTAAAAACTGAATTTTATGCTGAATCTGAGAAATTTTTGTTGAATTATTGTTTGAGATATTACATAAATTATGAAAAATATTTTGTAGTTCACATAAGACTTAAATACCGAGCGATTCTGTTTGCAATACTCATATTCAATAATAATAATAAATAACAATAAAGATGATAAATAAAATAAAACGCTTGGCTTTATTAAAAAATATCTTTATATTAATTGAAATTTCATCATTTTCACTTTAAATTAAAGTTGAAGTTTTACCGGAAATGACAACAAATTAGGAAAATATATATAGTAAATTGAACGAAACGATCTAAACAGTACAAGTTTGGTATGACTATCAAAATTTGAAGATTAAAAATGTTTTGTTTGAGAATCTATTAAGAGACCAGTTACTTAAAATATTTAATTGAAAATTGTAGCGAGAGGCAATACTGGCGAACCGGCTGTATTGCTAGTAATAAATAAATGAAAGGCGGCTAGTAATAAATAAATGAAAGGGCTTCTCCTCCCACCAAATCTTTTGAAAATTTATAAACTTGTCATCAGAAAAGATTATCAATTATAAATATTTAGTGCACATACTTTGACTTGAAATGATACAGATAAGTATTTTTAGTATAATAATACAGATAAGTATAAATTTATAAAAAGAAGTTTAATTCCAACTAAGGTATGAAAAGTTTTTTCATTTCTTGATATTAAGCTCATTTTTGGTTGCTGTTTCAATAACAGAAAAGTACCAAAATTAGAAACATGAATTTTTTAAAAACAATATCCAGATTGAAATATTTAAAATTATGCATTAGTTGTAAATGAGTTGCATATGTAAATGCTTTATGCCATGACATCTCTAACAATAGTGATTTAAATCAGTTCAGCTATTTTTTTCTCTCTCTTTTTATGTTACTAGTTCATTCCTCAACCGAGAAATATTAAAATGTGTTGAAAATATTTAAATTGATATAGTATTATGTAAATCATTCCATTATTCTATTTTTGATCCATATGTTTAACATTTCAATAGTATAAAAAGTAAGATAATAAATATATAAATGAAGAACAATCAACAAGAAAATTATATTTATTTTAAGCTACTTGTTCAAAAATTTTGATTCCTGATTTAAATTACAGTGGTTTTTGTTAATTAATTTTTAATTGGTAGTATTGAGATTAAAGAATCTGACTGAAATATTTTCTTTCAAAATATAATTTAGAACCCACAAAATACTTATACATAATCTCATTTGATTATTTATCAGTCCTTTGATCCAATTGTAATTTTTAAAAATTTAACTTCTCAGTTTACAGTAAAGCAAATTTCAGTCATTTTAAGTCTTATAATGCAGTACAGATTCAGCAACTTAGCATATATTGTAATTGTTTCAGTACTTCAGTTATAAATACAAGAATGCATTTTCCTTTTAGTGTTAATATTACATTCAGTTCTTATTAGTCATGCTTAAAGTGCAAATTTAGAATTATATCATTTTGATAGCATCTTATTGGTTTGATAATTGAAAATTATTATGTGAAATAAAATAACCTATTACCTAAATATCCAGAATATATGAATTTGGACTTGTAAACTTGTCATCATCTTTGCATATTGATTGATTAATTAATTTTCCTTTTTTTCCCTTAGTTTTAACAGGATGCTGATTAAAATTATTTTGGTTATCTTGCAAGTATAATGCTTCTTTTTTCATATAAAAAAATTAGTGTGCTCAAATTGATTACCAATGATGGCATCTGCTCAACAGCAAAAAATTGCTGTTAAAATTTTCAATAATTTCTGAATTTTGTGTTCGTATTAATTTCTGCAATTTTTTTTAATGCAATCTATTTTTATTTAGTTGAAGCTAGTTTGGAAATATCTTTTGTAATGCCTAACACAATTTCAATTTAAAATTTGTGAGCTGTATATTCATTTTCACTAGAAATCTGTTCAGTAATAAGCTTGAAATATATTAAATTTATTAGAATCATTGTTTTTTTTTTGCACTTAATCACAGTATAAAATTATGTGGTTTATTATGAAATAACCTTTTTTCAAATGAACAGTGATCTAATTTGAAACAGTGACCTGTATTGTGTAGGATATTGTTATCCATATGATATTTATATTATCCATATGATATTTATATTTCATTTTGTATCCATATTTATCTACAGGTTTATTATTAAAAAAAAGCTTTGAAATGTTGCATGTGCAAAGCAGTATAACACTGCAGTTCGAAAATAACACTGCAGTTTTAAATTTATGTCTAATATGAAAACCACTAGAAACCCAAAAAATATCTTCTCAGTGTCCAAATTCATCCTACATTCTTTGGAAGATTTATGTCATTATGTCACAATTTAATTGCTTATTGTGCTTCAATTTTGAAAATGTCAGCTAAACCAGCATTGATTTAAAAGCAATTTCCTATGGATTCTATATAAAATTTAAGGGTGTTCTTCACTCCAATTTATCATATACTTCCACAATATAGTATAGTCAACTACATAGTAAAATGTAGAAAATTCAGTTTATAATTGGACAGTAACCCTTCTCATGAATGAATGTAGTTCAAAATGTGGTACAAATCTACTACCTGTAAGATTTTGTTGAGCTAGATTTTTGCATTTTTCAGACTTTACTCCAAAATTTAAAATGAGGGGGAGGGGGACCTTGAAAGTTTAAGTTATGAAGATCAAAGTCTAATGGACAAATTTTAACTCTTTTAATACAAAAGTATTTAAAAAAATTAAAAATACAGATATTGAAGGATTATTAATGCGAAACATGGTCATCCTTTAGAGTTTATGCATTTTTGTAACAAATTTTTATTAAAGCATCCATGGATAGATAAGTGTTTAGTATCATCTCTCTTTGAGCAAAACTGATTTCAGAGAATTCTAGCAATGATTGGTACAGCTATGCCTTAAATTGTTTGATTGTAGAATCTTTCAAGGTTATATATTCTATTCTTATTAAGATATTCTTTTATAATTATTCTGTAACTTTTCTTTATGCAATTTTATTTAATAATCTTTTTTTTAACTAATGCAGTTTGTAGCAAATCATAACTAAAAATTCCTAAATAAAACACTTTTATTTAGTTAATAGGTTTGAAAAAAGATAAGATCATTCTTATAACACCAGGGCCATATCATGCAGAAAAATTTCTGAACTGGTGCCATGAAACAGGTAACATGCTAATTCTTATAGCTTTGATCATAATATTTTTTTGATATTTCAAAAGCATTATTCTGTATTCAAAATAATTGATTTGAAGAATTACCCAATCTTGTAATTTTATTTCTTGAATCGCAGAAAAATATCAATGACTGAAACATATATTGTTACGAGAATTCTGCTAAAACTGACAGGTTTGCTGTAGTAGGGATATAGTGACAAAGTCAACAGGCCATGATAACAATTAATGGCATTTAGGAAGACAAAGACACAAATCCCAGCCAAGGCGTACACTGACAATGCACAGGCAACCAACAGTCAGTAGTAAATTACCACTATAAAGCAAAGCAACCAGTCAGAACTCAGCGGGATTAGAGAATTCAAGTAGCTATTCACTACAGTCTCTCCAAATGCCGGCCATTCACCACTATCTCCTAGCTTTAGTTGAACTCAACTGCCGATTCACTACTACACGATTGTCTGCTCACCACATGATGCTGCTTCAATACTAGCGTCCAAGACTCGGCACACTGCTCAATTTCTCAAACTATTAATCACTCGTGCTTTGCTGTTCTGGGCCAATTAATTTATTGCCGATTCAACTCTGATTAAGTATATAATTGACTTTGGCTTGGACTTTCACTTTTTATAGCTTCTGGAGCATGGCATAGGAGTTTTTCAAACAAACAACTGGTCCTATCACCAACATTTTTAAAGATTCTAGTGTCACTCATTTTGTTGCCAATACTGGGAGTCATTGTTCCGGCGAAAATTCTTTTAAATTATATTTATAGAAAATTTTATATTAGCAAATTACTTGAAATATTTTAACATGTATTATGGAACGAAAAATAATAAATTTCTTGCATCTTTTTATAAATATAACCATAGGAAAGGAAAAATACAGAACTATTTTCCGATTAGAGCTTAGAGCAAAATTTTATAATTAGAAAGGGGCAGATTTTTACTGAACATTACACTATGTAATCTGGTTTTTATAACACTTGCAATTACAGGAAGAAATTTTCCAATAAAAGATGAAAAGTTGGTACCCAAATATGTTGAAGCATGCATCAACGTTGCTAAGAAATATAACCTGGATTCAATCAATATATTTGAAGAAATGAAGAAAGATGAGGTAATTGAGTTTGTTTTTTAAAACAATACTATAAAATGGTGTTCATATAATCATATGCCTGCATTCCTTGAATCTTTTTCATTTTGTTGGAGGGGAAAATCTGTGTATAATTTTCTTTTCTACTCCACAGTATAAAAAATACTAATTAATATGAAAATCAGAATTTTTTTACATAGTACTATATAAAATAGTTATATGGAATGACAATAAATAATAAACTAAGAAATTTAATTTATATATACAAAAATTTAGTGAAATTTTCCAGGTTAAAATTTATAATACTATTTAAAATCATGCAGTGGAACTTTTATTTGAGAAACTTAGTTCATTTGGGGGAAGGGCAAAAATTTGCTTATCTAGTAGTTTGTATAGTTCACGAAATATTTATTATCCTTTATATTATTCCATTGTTTATTTATTTTATAAATAATGCCAAATAATTTTGACATTTTACTTTTCTTTTTTTAACAGTTAAAATTAAATAAAAATATTAAAACGAAATATTTTTTGTAACAAAAGAAATATAGAAGGTATATATTTGCTATGTAATGTGTCAGTTATATTTTTATATCAGATTTGATGGAAATTAAATTTTGGAACAATAATGTCTGAAGCTAAGATCAATCAGATAAATGATGTTCAACTGCAAAAGTAATAGTTGAAAAATATTACATGTACTTTTGATGTAGGTTGAAATAGCATTTCCAAGGTTAAATCAGACATATTCTCATATCAAAAAAGAGAAAGAAAAGGTACTATTATTTCAAAGGTTATGATCAATTTTTAATTCAACAAATAATACTTTTATATTTAAAATGAGAAGGTTTTATCCTCAAGATAAAAATATAGCTAGTTTTACCGGAAACTATAGCATATGTTGAACTTTTAATAACTTTTTTTTTTCTGTACAAAATAACAAAAGGGTTATCATAATAGTTTTTTTATATAATTATTAACTTCTCCAAAAATTGAGGAACTTCTCTGTTTTAGTGATAAATTGGTAATTTAGATGGTATAATTTCTTGTAATATTGGTGAAATAACGTGGCATCTTCTAAATTTAAACATAATCTTGAGTAACAATTCTTGACAATTTAAACAATTTCTTGACAATATGTTTCATTGCATATGAGAAAAGAAAAAATTGCAATCAATTTTGACTGCATTTTAATTTTTAAATTAGTAATAATATTGAAAAAAAGTGTGGTCGGACATTACAAACAAAGTTTTTTTTTTATGCATAAAGACTGGAAAATACATCAAGATTGTCTTATTAATTTTAAGTGCAGATAAATACGTTACAATGGTATTTTTGTTTATAGCTTAGTTAATTCCATGGGTTATTTTTAAATAGTTCAAGGTATTCCATCAAAGCAACTAAAATGTTTGAGTATTAGAGACTATTTGTCCTAAATTTTTCAGTTATTGAAAAGTTTTCTTTTTGAAGAATCATCATATAAATTTAATGTCAAAAATAATTCTCTGGAACAACAACAAATAACACCAAAAACTGATAGCAAACTTTCTTATTAAACTTGAATTTTTTCAGGACTGGTCCAGATTTTTAATTGATGGTCTTCATTTTGCTCCTGATGGTGCCATATTAATCTATAATTTATTGAAACCCATCCTTGAAAAAAAGATTGATCCATCTGAGATGTTGCTGCCCTATTGGCGAGACATTAATCATATCAAACCAAAAGATAATGATGATGTATGTTTTAAAAAGTGCCCTAATGTTACAGTATAGAAAGAATGAAAAAAGAATATTTGTGTCTCTGTATTTATTAAAATTCAGTTTATACATAAATAAAAAGAAATGCCTGTACAGTGAGGGAATATAATATGACTAGTAATATTGTACATTCACTACAAAATAGTCTTGTTGACAAAATGGCATCTTATATGAAGCACATTTAACATATATCATACATTTAATTTTCAAGACAGACATCATCATAATTTTGAAAATTCAAGACAGACATCAGTATTGGTGTAAATAATAGCAACATAAAAATACTCTTGAACACATGCATAAAATGCATTGATAAAACTTTTGTAAAAAAAAAATAAGGAAAGAAATTCTGATGAGTAGTTTAATTTCCAACATTCATTTTTAAAAAAATAATAAAATGAGTGATTTTTTTTATTGATATAAACTAAATTTCAGAAATCATTTATTTTAGTGTTTGGATTTACAATAATTTTTCGTAATCAAATGGTCTTCCATCTAAAGCATTGTAGGAAATAAAATTGCTATCTTTTAGAGATTGTGGAAACTCTCCTTTATAAATTAGAATATAGATATAATATTAGTGTTTAATATTTGATTTTATTTACTCTACCAAAAATACCTGTGAATTTAAAAAACATACAAATATTCATTTTAAATAAAACTTTAGTGAACTATAAATACAAGATTATAATTGATTTTGAAATTTCTCTTACACCTGATTACACATATTGATTTTTATCTCTTAATCAAAGGCTAAATGATTAAAAATTTTCAATAGAATATTTTTTTATCAATCTCAATTTAAAGATTAGGTGTAACAAGCACTGAAATTAAAATAATTCTTAAAAAAAACTCATTACTAAAGCTAATCTCAAGTTTTTGTGTAAAACTCATGGAAGAATAGAACTGGCAAGGAATCATCATTTCCCCTCACATATCACAAAATTTTAACAATAATAAAGATAAAATAAACTAAATAAATAAAAGACTAGGATCCAATTTAGGGTCTTTTTGTTGCCGAAACCTGTAAGCAATCCCTATGCTTATAACCTGCAAGAAAATAAGCAAATATTAATTTATTTTATAAAAATTTACCATGTATATCAAATACATTTTTTCAAACATTTTCTTTTAACTGTAATTATTTCATTACAATGGAACTCGCTTAATAAAAATAATTTATCTTGTAATATGAAGCCGTCATTAAGTGAAGCAATTTTTACCTCCACAAGATCAATGTAAAAAGATAATGTGTTTAATTCAAAAATGTATAATAATACTAGCCACCATTAGTGACTAGCTGGTTCATTGAGATTAATGATGCTAAAAATTAAATATGTTTGTTCAACTACATCTTAATGATTACCCCAACAAAATATTTTTATGTTATTAGACATTTATTGCATAAAACTTGCACATGCCATTCTGGGGTCAATTTTAGATAACTGAGATATTTATTATTTTTAATTACTTCTTAAATGTTTATTATTTAATTAAATATTTTATGTCAAACTTTATTTCATCTTGTGGTTTCTGAAATATTATTGCATAAAAATATGTTATATACCAGTTTAAAATGTAAATACTTATTTTTTCAAACTCACTGGTTTAAATATTATGTCAGCTTTTGGCATCTATTCAGTTTACGAGGATATTAATTACCTTTAATTTCAGTTAAATTGTTTAGTTTTAATTTCATATCCATAACAGTGAGAAATTCTCATACAATAAATGATAGTTGAACAGTTTTACATATGCTCAAACTCCTTGCATACATGAAACTTTCTAAAAGAAACCAGTACTATTACATCATGACACTATTAAAAACATAAATATCTGGTTCACTTATCTTTTAAACTCGTGTTATTGTAAAGTTACTTTTTATTCATCTCATAAATTACACTAATAGATGCTAATAACAAAGATGAATGTGTACAACTACCAAATTTGGCACATAAATAGTTTAGAATGTGGAAATGTGTATCTTAGAGTGATTTTTTTAAATGAGAATTTTAATTAAAAATTAAGCTGAATTTTGGAGTTTTCCACAATAACTTCAGAAAATATTATAGATAAAGCATGCTTTTTTTAATAAGAAATCTATCTAAAAACTTAGTAGCAAAGCTTCAAAATTTGGCAAAAATGAGACATTAAATAAATTTGTAGCTGAAAGATACTGGTTTATTAAGACGGTACTTCTCTATTCTATGTTTACATATCTCCTTTATTTCTTTAAAAAGTTATCACCTTCTTTCCTGACAAAATCTCTGCCACAACTTCTTGCTGTAATACAGATTGCAGCTCTATAAACTCTTCGACAGTCAGCTTGCTAGCTATGCTTATACGCTCTGTCCCAAAAATACTGACACAGATAAAAAATTATATCCCAAGCTAAAATACCTTTCATGTATTTTCAAAAATAGTTCTGATATTTTTTTAAAGAAAGCTAAAAATTGTTTTAAAAATTTGCATAATGTCCAACAAATGACCTAGTAAGAAAAGACCTGGTCGACAAAAAAAATGTAATGACAGAATCATTCTAACATTTAGATAAATATGTCATTGTAACAAATTGTATCCAAATTTGAAGTGTCTAAAAACAAAAAGTTTCAAAAGAATACTGGAATTTAAATACATAACTTTCAAGAAAATGTAATGCTTAAAAGTATATTGCAAAATTGACTGTCAGCAATATTTAATGATAAGAAAAATTGGAACTTGGATGGACTAGGTAGGTTAAATTTTACCGACATAATTTAAGAAGCAAATTAAAAAGTTTGCTTAATAGACACCAAGGTGAAGAATCTAATGATTTGGGATTATTTTGAATTTAATCAACAAACATTTTTAGCAATTTGTAGAAAGAAAATAAACTCCCTGGACTATAAACAAATAATACAGAATCATTTTATTTCACTACTGGATTTGCTGGGAGAACCTAACTGTGTATTTTAACAAGGTACCTATTCATATGTCAAATATGTGGTTAAACACAAATATACTACGTAAAAAAAGTAGAGGACAGTCATATTTTGTAAATCATGCTTTGCATTTTAGATCTATTGATCTAAATTTTTTATGCATTGTTTAACTATTTTTCTTTTATTGTAAGTAGATTTTATCAGCCACTAATCAAAAACAGTACTTAATGGTTCTTGGTGGGTGAAAAAGTTGGACACAACATAAAATAATTGTTGTGAAAGATGAAAGTGTGAAAAAGAAACCTTAAAAGTGGATGTTTCACCTTTTTTAACAGTTTTGTTAAGAAAAGCATTCTGTTATATAAAAAGTTGTCATTTTCATTGTCCTTAGAATGCCTAGAGAAAAATCTTTGAGTTTGAAAAGAGCCAAGTTGTCATTAACAAAAATGATAGCAAAAGTGCAAGGGAAATTGCAACCAGCTACCTATCAGCCCAAATGTTGTTTTGAATTTTGTGTTTTTGTTGTTGTTCCAGAAAGAAAAACCTAGTGTTCCTGAGTGGTAGGCATAAACACATAGACTATATCTCCTTTCTATGGTGTTAGCTAGGTGGAAATGACAGGATTTTTCAATGTGACAGAACATCAATTTGCACAGCTAATGAGGTTCAAAATTGATTTGCAACAAATGTCAGGCCTGGTGAAAAGCCAGAACCTCAACATTATAGAAAACAT
Source organism: Argiope aurantia (assembly GCA_026543865.1). Lineage (NCBI taxonomy): Eukaryota > Metazoa > Arthropoda > Arachnida > Araneae > Araneidae > Argiope > Argiope aurantia. Next base: position 130,758 of record JAPMOR010028571.1, read on the forward strand.
ATGGGCAAGGATTATCCATCTCGTTTAGAGAGATGGCAAGCAATTTCAATATTTAGATAAGCTTTGGAAAGCTTTGAATGATGTATGAGAAAATCTTTGACAAACTATTCAAACATATGGTTTGATGCCAAACCGAATCTTTGAAATGATTACAGTTAATAGTGAGAATTCCCTATTAATTAAGATTTTTATTTTTACTATTTAAAAGTGTGCTTCTATTTAACATTTTCCCCATAGAGTATGAAGTAGTCAAAACTGATTTTTTTTTGTTATTATTATTATTGTAATTGACTTTTTTTTTTAAAGTCTCAGATACAGTTCTTTGATGTGTTGCTCATTAACTGTTCTGGAAAAATTCAATATTTTCATTTATCTTAAAAAAAATTCTTCCATTTTACTTTTTCCACGTAATGAAACATCAATATTACTAGTTATCGATTAGTTCAGATATAAATCCAATAGAGAACATATGGGGACATAGCATGAAAACATATGAAAATGGATGCAATATCTTTCGAACATAGACTTTAAAGCAAACATAGCATCCACTGTTCCCAGAGGTAATGCAAAGGTATTTTTAAGAAAACCATGTATTTGAAGTGATTAAAGGTAATGTAAACACAATTAAACACTAACATTTGTAAATGCATTCCTGAAATTTTAAGACAGTATTTATTTTATAGATTATATTTATTATGGGAAATCTTATTTTTTGTTTTTCTAAACAAATTCAGCATTTCTTATTTTTTTCTAATAAATTAATCCTAACTTATGTTTCATCTTGTGTTTATACACTTAAGAAAAATTTCCATTCTTATTTTTACTTGAATTATACTTTATCTTTTTGTCTATATTTTGGGGGCAGAATGTATTTGTATCACAATGAGAAACAATTGATTTAACTTTTTACCCCCCCCTTTTATATAACAAACTATATATTTGCGATTCCACTTTTAATTTTTTTTCTAAGTACAAATATTAAACACAGATAGTGCTGATAGTGCTCTGCATGTGATGTCATGGTAACTTCTCCTTGCTCATTTTGTAAAACACTGCCTGTTACGAGTATCATTTTTTTTAAATTACGCCAATTAGCATCCAGAGTTTGCCTAGATTACGAAAATGCTGATTGCTCAAAAATTATAATATTCAGAATTTCACAATTCAGTCAAATTTGAGTGCAGAAGATGATTATCAAATATATTGCATATAATATGATTTCTTAGGATCAAAGGTCTCTATAAAATTTAGATTTCATAATTTTTTTAAGTATATAATGTATTAAAATCCCTTTCAAAAAACTTGATTTTATGATGATCAGAGAAGTTTTTCTTGAATAATTCTTCATAATACTGCATAAATAATAAAAGTTATTCTTTAGTACACAAGACTTCGATTTTCTGTACTCGTATTTTTTTTTAAACCATGTTTGATTTCAGCAAAAAATGTTTTTGTAGTAACTGAAGTTTAATCACTTTCACTTTATTTTAAAGAATTTAACAGAAAATTACAGAGACGCATAATATAATGAAAAGAACGACTTAGTACTTCTACAATTGTCTGAGTTATATGACTGTAGATATTTGAAGCTAAAAATATTTCACTGAAGCTATTAAAAGACTAAGTTTCATAAAAGATTTAAAATCCAAAATTTTAGTAAGATTTATTCCCAGTGAACCAACTGGGCACCAAGTCTGATAGTAATACATAAAAAGTTTAGAAAAACAATTATTGGTATCTCACTAGATTATTATTATTATTAGAATGTGTTTAGAATTGCATGAATTTAAAAACAACTCAAATATATTAATTTTAATTGGCTTTTTAAAACATGTTTGATCTTATACAGAGGCAATAGAAAAGATTTTTAAAGCAAAATGGACAGATGTGCAAGAAATGTTATGGCAAAAAAAAAATTAAAATGCAAATTAAAAAGACAGATAAGAAGTTATAGATATGGAGGTTAAAATATGAAATGCATTGAAAGAAAGGAGCTAAGTACACAGAATGTCAGCACACAATAGAGAGTTAGTTACTATACCTCTGATACGGAAGGTTAGTTTCACAAAAATGCATGAGGGTTAGAGCGTGGATCTTTCTGGTTACGATAGCGTACGGTCAACCAAACACCAATAAACTGAAAGATTCATAGACAGTTTCATTTTCCAACACCATCCTCCAATTCAAAGAAATGCAAGTTACAAAGAAGTTTTAAATACAAAATTAGATGTGCTAAATATTCTTTACGTCCTATATACTCTGTTGATCAACATATGCTGATATTTAATGATCAGTTCATTAAATAATTATTGCAAAGTATTCACTTTCTCAAATAACAAATAATCTTGTGATAAAATTTTACAAAGAAAGTAATTTACTTCTACACTATTCAATTTACTTAAGTTTTTTGTATATTAAATAATAGTTATGAATTTGTTATAAATAAGGATCAATATTAATATATTGGAATATCAATATTGGTGCATCTAAATGCTGAACAAACACAAATTTATGTTAGATTGACAGGCAATCTTCTGGCTCATAATACTGTCAAATAAAGTTAATATGCTGTGAATATCAATTAATGAGACAAAAAAAATAGATAACGTTCCTTCAGAAAAACAATATTTCAACTCTCATAAATGCCTCTTAATTATGTAAGATTTCAATGAAAACAATTTATTCAAGTACAATCACTTTTTTTATATATTTATTTACTAACTAATTTTTATGGTCATGCAATTAAAGGCATGTCTGATCATTTGTCTCCCTAATAAAAATTAAAAGTTATTCTGCAGAACAAAAACATGACAAATATATGCGACCATGGATTTTACATCTTGCTTGTATGTATGCAGAGACAAGGCATATTAAATGCTCAAATAGAGGACAGTCAGTTCATGTTAATTATATACAATGAAGGGTCATGAGGTTGAAGCAATGGTGCCACATCATAATTGAGCTCCTAACAGTTTGAGTTATAATTGCCATTCATTTATTCTAGTAGCTGTTCTCTGACCAGCAATGAATTTGGATGCTACATTAATATAATGCAAAAATCTTTTTAAAAAAATTACTTTTCCAAGGACCAAACAACACTTATATGGCCATTGTGAATGTAAATGATGGTAGCATCAAATTAACATAGGAATCTTAATGTTTTAGCTGCAGTGGAGTTCTAGATCCAATCACATTCATTAAATTATGTATCCCAAGACAATGTCTTTCATGAAAATGTATAACCATGTAAATAATACATTTTACCAAACATGAGAACTTAATTTATTCTAGTTAGAACCTAGTAATTATAGTGCTTCTAGATATAGATGAAGGGGGAAAAAAATTGTTTATGTCACTATGCAATTTGAAAAAATGCAACTTGATAAGAAGGCAAAGAACAAAAGTAGGTGAAATTAATTGGCCTCCATTCGTACAAAACTTTAAAAGTAATAAAAACCGGAGAAAACAAACCATTTTTCATTAGTTTTTTTAATTTCTTTTTGTTTTCTTATCTTTCTTTTTTTTATAATTTCTGCTTACACATTGTCATTGAGAAAACTTCCTTAAGAAATTTACAGTTTCAAATCATTACACAAATTATTTTGTAAGCGAATTGCAGTACTTTAATGTACATGTCTATCAAATGAATATTGTGATTAAAAATTTTATCAGCTAGATTTATTTTATTCATGCTCACATACAGTAAAACTAAATTCCAATATTACGATGTAATTTGATTATTAAAAGCAAATATTAAAAACATAAAAAGGATTATTAAGCTTTTAAAGAAATCGCATCAACTATCAAAACATCTTTTATATCTCTTAATTATTTTATGTGGCATTATACTTGGAAGTCTGATTTATGGAAGAGAACTCGAGCATTTTAAATCTAATAATCTTGATCAAAACCACAACAATTAAAGCACAATCGTATCTTTTAAATATTTTAACTGCCATAAAATCGGCAAAATATATTGAGTTTGCTATCCGTGATTCTTTTCATTGTTACATTTCAGGAGGACTTACCAACTACAAGTAAAACATTGAGTTACAAAAAGAAGAAAAAAAAAAAAAACTATTTTGAAATTTTTTCAAGCAGCATAATTAAATATTGAAAATAGAAAATTCTTTTGAGAATCCAAAGCATTTGTATAAAGTAATTGAAACAACTCGGTATCTTTCTGAACATTTACTTACATTTATAGACCCTGTAAATGATATGTATTTTTTTTAAACCATGGGGAAAATATACTGATTGCAACAATGGGTGAAAAAAACAAAAATAAATCGCACAACTAAGTATTAAACAAATTTTGAAGGCAATGCAGTCAGTTACAAGCAGAAAAACATTCAAAAGTGTCAGACCATCAAAACTCAATTTTAGTCTTTCCTATGATTACTAAACATTAGAGAAGATAAAACCAAAGCTTTTATTCAGTCTGATACCGTACATGAATACAACGGAAAAACATTTCCGTATAAAACACAAATTGCTTTTAAGGTCAATTAATCGAATATATGTCCCAGGCTAATGGTACTACACAAAGTAGCTTAATGCATCGATCAGAAACAAGTATAAGATAATAAAATTTCTCTATTTGCTATATTCCTAAGCCCCTAGAGATGAACTCAGACAGAGAAGAGGTAATACGATATAGTTACTATGCTAGAAATAAATTCTGTTGTTATAAATGCAGATATCAACATGGAATTACATATGTAGAATATTTAATCCACTGCGAATAATGTTAAGCACATCCCCCCCCCCCTTTAATCAGAATTTTTGTTTACAGTAAGTTATTAAATAATTCTCTTACACTGGAAGATTGATTCATACATTGATACTCTGTCCCTCTCCTTTCATTAAGAAATTATACAAAGTAAACTTAAAGCATTTTTTTATTTTTAGGGAGCTCTACACCATATTAGTACTATGGGTATAAAATCCAAAGTGCAATATTGCTTAGAAGCATTATGAAAAGTTTGTGCAACTAAGCTCAACATGGTTTTATCAAAACAATTTATTATTTGTAATGTTCAAAATCTTTTGTAAATCAGACTTTCAAGTATCATCTGGTAAAAAAGAAAAGTAAAATGAATACAAAAAATTTAGTGGTCATAAAATATTTTAATAGCTGAAATGTCTTTGTAAAGATCTGCTAGCATTTTTTCCCTTATATTTTTATCTTCTATCTTCCATTCTATGATTTTTGAACCTGAGTTTAGCAATGTCTCAGCACAAAATAAATAAATAAAATTTTTATATTTTTAAACAAAAGTATATTTTTCATACATGCATATACATCAATTAGCTGCAATTCATTGATATAAATTCATGATAACAGCTAAGAAATAATTGCATATTGAAGTAATTTTGCATACTTTTTTTGCAAATTGCAAAGAGAATGTGTGAATGGAAGTTTCAAATTGATTTTAATAAAATAAAATGAATATTTTATAGAAATGCAACAAATGAAACAATTAAAAAAATAATTCAAAATAAGAGATTTTTGACTCTTTCTAATACCCATACAAAGGTGGAAATTATCAGTCAATTTTACTTTTACTTAACAATCTTTTTCTTTTATTTCTTGCTAACTTGTGAATTTCCTACAACATAGCAACATAATGAAAATTTTCAAACAGGCTCACAATACTTGGTACCTCATGCCTATTTCCTCGTCATCAACATTTTCAGTAAATATTAACTACAGAAAGTAAACTTATATAAAAAGTGTCATTGTTAATACTGAAATACTAATTTTAAGGTGTCAAGTCATAAAGATTTCCTCATTGTTAAACTCACTAAAACTGGCTTTACCAATGATAAGGGCAAAAGACATTACAATTAATAATTGAGATTTTTTTGTACCTGTTAATTAGGTGTTATTTCTAAGATTGGTTTGCATGCTTAGCACCACAGACTGCTCTCAAAAATCAAAGATGAGAATTTTCATAACATTTTAGCTTTTTCATGCTATATCAAACTATTTTTTAAATAATCAGTGCTCTAAATTTATATTTAATGTGTCTTAAAATTATTTTTAAATGATTGACATTTATAAAATGCCAGTTATTTTGTTTAATACCATTCTGAATCCAGTTTAAAAAATGCATTTCAGGAATCTACAACTATGTATTTTTATAAATAAAATGAAAAATGATCTTAAAGACAGTGTAGTGATCTTATGATTAAAAAAAAACAATATTAAATAGCTACAGAAAATATCATGCTGTTGCAAATTTCAACCAAAATCAATAAATAAATCCCTATAAATATTAATACAAATGCTTTAATCTAGTACATCTAAAGAACAGCAGCTTGTAAAAAAGTTAAATTTTATTAAAATATAACTGAGATCAACAGTATCAATCAGAAAATCATATAAATTGAATATGAGAATATTAAGATTTTCTTACCTCAGTAAAGCTGAAAAATAATCCTACACCACCTGTGATTCTTAAAGCATTATTAATGACTTTCTGGAGTTTCATCCAACAGGTATTGCCACTTTCTTCGCATATTTTCATGTTTTCTGTACTTTCTTGACAAAAAGGAACCTGAGGAAAGTTAATTCTCAGTTGAAAAAACAATTTCACTTTTAATTGAAAAATTATAATTTAAGTAAAATCTTTTTATTTTCTAGAGCAGAGTATGTGGGACTTTAATTAAATGCACTTCATATGATTTTTTAAATTATTAAAGGAATATGTTTTAAGAGAGCTTATTACACTAATAAATATACTCTAATATTCAACCCCTTAGATATACAATTAATAGATATGATAGAAAACTTAGTTATAAGACGGAATTACATTGAAAAATTTCAAAATTAATTTAAATAATTTTATATCTTAACTTTTTTCTTTTGATTCCAAATTACATGCTTCATTTCTTTTAAATACAGTTCAACATCAATTTTAGCATCTTAATCTCGCATCTTTAATTAAAAATCTCATTCACAAGTGTTAAAATTTTATTAAAATTCATTAAATATTTAAATATGTAATAAACTTTAGTCTAATTGAAAAGTATTTATTTAAGACAGAAAATATATTTTTCTATTCAGGGATATAAAATTGTTTCTGACGAATTAACAACGTGATTAACAAATTAAATCTGAATCATTTGCTAAATTTGTTTATAACCATAAAATATTTTCCCATTTCTAAAATGCTGTGGGATTTTTTCGTTGTTATTTATTTAAAAATTATGCAAAAAATACATCTATTGCCATTAAAAATAACAGTATTTTAAAATATTTCCCTTTCTCATTTAATTAAATGTCTTCTTTCTCTCTTATATCATTGGGCAAAAGGACAAAAATCTTAATAAAATTCTCAAATTTTGTGAGTTGCAATCATAAAATTAAACCCCAAATTATAATTTATTATGCTTTTTGTAATAGTTATACTTTTTAGTAAAGTGTCAGCTTCATATTTGATGTGTGGAAGAATGTCTTAGATTTTAAGAGATGTCTGGACAGTGATTTTTCAATAGAAGTTTCTAACGACTTTTATTTATACTCACCCTTATTTTCATACACATATACATCCTGCTTTTAATGTATGAATACAATCAAATTATATACTTAAACCTACTTAATACTATAAACCAAAATATGAGTAAAGAACTCACAAATGAGATAATTTATCCTAAACAAAAGATAGTTAAAACAGTAGCATTTGAATATTTTAATTAGGTGATAACTAAAAGTAAATAGATAAAAACATACAGAAGAACAAGATGGTGCCTGCATAGGATCATGTTCAGGCAGAGTTGCATTCTGAAATCCACAACAATCAAAATATATCTGAGTTTCATTCCTAAGTTCCATAGAAGCTTGATGCCAGCCTTCATAGGCCAATTTGTATTGTTGATCTTCATTAAAAGCAAGACAAGCACAAGCAAGGCTAAATTGTACCACAAACAGCAAAAATAAAATAATCATATACTAAGAATTGTTAAGGATGTTGAGAGAATATAAAACAAGAAAATTTTCAAAAATACTACAAATTATACTTAAGTAATGAAAATGGACCTATTATATAGTAATAATATGTTTAAAACACTTTAAATTTTATAAATTACTTTAAAAAGATTAATATAATTTGTTTCTCCAGTAAGAATAATTAAATTTAATCATAAAAATTTCCAAAATGTTTTTAAATGTTGTATTATATTATATTATTTATTACATTTTTTTTAATTATCGTGCAGAATCATTCCAAATATTAATTTTAAAAGGGAAAATTGAATATTTAAACCAATGACTATCACAAATCAAACAAAATCTTTTGAAAAAAATAATTTATTGAAATACACTTTAAAAACATCAATAATCTTTCCCAGGGAAGAAAAAGAACTGCTTCCTCTTCTGATATATTAGTACAGACCTGAAAGATGGTTAATGAATAAATTAAATCCATTGACAATAGATTACCATATTAGTGCATGATTTCTTAAATACTGTATTTGAGATTCTTGAGTTAATAGAAACAATTTAAATTGAATTTCAAATAAAAATAAAAAATAAAGCATCATTAAAATATTAAAAAATAATAACAGCTCGTTCTACATTTAAAAGATAACCAAATGTAAATAATAAATGTTTTAAAGTTGACAAATTTACCTAAGAAAACATTGATATAGCTAAAAAAGTTTAAATACAATGGAATGTTTTAATATCATTGCCATTGCATGGGGGGGGGGGGGGGGGCTGTAATAAATTTTGTTTAAAGATTTATCTGATTTGTAATCTGTAATAGAATTAAACAAGTTATATCATTCAAAGAATTTTTAATTTTTAAATTTTCTATTAAAATAAAATAAAATATTTACTTTATAATCACTTGCAATTCACAAGAATGGAAAGAATGGTTTTCATCTTATTATAGCAGAAATAGGGGTACTTAGACATTTTCCTAAAATCTAAATAACCCATATTCCTAGTAGGTACATGATTGAAAATATGTAACTTTAAGAATAAAGATACATACACAGTCCTGTCGCATATCCTTCATATCTTATAGTCATTTTCCAGAATGTGTGTGTGTATGTGTTTGTTTAATAAGCCTTTCAGCTCCCAAAGAAACCTGTATTAACTTTGCTAATACCAGCATAAGAATCTTTGGTTGAAAAAATGAACTTTGAAATGCTATTTACAATTTTTAGATCTTTAAGAATATGTTTTTCCTTGATTTCAAACAGCAAGAGAACTTTCTTTTATCCTGTACTAAAAGTGTACTGTCTTAAGTAAAAAGTTAATTAGAAGTATACTCAATGATAGAAAAACAAAAAATTATTGAAAATTGATATTATTGAAAACACCAAGGAAAAGAAAATGGTAAATTTTTAAAATACAACTCATGAAATGATAGACAATATCATTAAGACAAAATATTTTTTCAAAAAATATCTTCAAAGTTATTTAATTTTTTTTTCTCTTCGATTTAACCCTAATGAATATTCTTTATGCAGAGAGTTTGTGATATTTAATTAAATTAATTTATACTGAAACAGATACCCCCTCCTTTCTTTTACAGAGATCCAATCATCAAGAAATTTAAATGTTGAAGCTATTTCATTTGGCATTTTTTTCTATTACATTTTTTAATCATAACAATGTTAAGATTTGGTTGGTTAGTTAAGATAAAGTTGTTCCCACTTATGGAACTTAAACTAAAGGATACAAAAAATAACAGAACTTGACTGTGTCTGGCAGCACCAATCAAACCCATCAGAGACAGTAAGAACAAAAAGACACCACATGCTATAATGCCTCCAACAATGGTCAGACTGGTGAGAAAACTAGCAGCAATTCCATATGCAGCCACACTTATAAGAATAAATGATACAACCTGTGAAGCAAAATAAAAGAAAAAATATAATTTTTTTTAATTTTAATTAATTTTTGTTCTATTTTATAATTCACTATTATAAATGTGGATAATTCACTATTATAAATGTGGAAATAATGGATTTCTTTAATTTTATTTTCTTTAATTTCAGTATCAGGGGGCACTAATTATATAAAATCAAAATTTAAAATTATTTACCATATCAAGAAATGAATGAAAATCAATCACAAAATTCTAACTTTACAAATAAAAAATATGCAAAATAAAAGCAATTTAAAATAAAATCCTGTATACACTATTTATTTCAAACTATTTTTAACATTTTCATTATATTCTGGAGAAGGCACATTTTATTTTTAAAAAAATTTAATAAAACATAGACAAAGATATATTTATTATTGCATTTTTAACAACAGCAAGATAGACAATTCAAACTCTAATCTAAGACAGAATAACTTGATAATACAAAAAAGGCTAAATCAGAATATTTCTCCAATGAATGATGTATTTATAGACATCTTAGGACTACGCTCCGTTATATTCCATCAACTGCATAAAACTTTTTTTAAAAACTTCGGGTGCACCATATTTTTGAAGTGATATTGGCTTTCAAATAAAAAAAATAGCTATTGGGTGGATCACATGCTTTTTTTCCTTCACCATATTACTGAACATTATTCATTAAAGAGAAATACAGATCCAAACAGAAATAAAACACATTTAAAGTTGAATGGACTGGAAAATTTTGAAAAAAAAAAATTTTCAATTGTTTACTTTAACCATTTTTTCATACTTTTATCTTGACATAAAGTATAAAACATTTCAATAACTGAAAGCAAATATAATCTAAAATTAGAATATTTGTCTTCAATTATTTGGAAAACAAAATCAAATATACATTGCATACTGGAACCATTTTGCAGAAATTTTTAAATTACGATAAATTATTTTAAATTATAGATGTAATGATATTTTAACTTTAATTTCAATTTAATTAATTTTCGAGGTTTTATCTTAATTTAGCCCACAGCAACTTTATTCTAAAATATTCTGTTATTTCTTGATCTAATTCCACTGTCTCTACTCAATTCATTCAAGAGTAGCTTTGTAAAATTGCTGCATCGGCTAAACACCGGCACTTTCACACGCTCGGCGTGAAGGGGTAGAAATGTCTAGTAAGCACATTCTTTTTAAAAGATCCCTGTGTTTCCCTTACTTGTGATTGACATGCATCAGAAATCCCCATCAGAATCTTTTTAATATATTAGCAATATGAAGAAATATTCTCCCTATCAAAATCTCCGGTTATATAAGACGAGGGACAATTTATTCCACTTCTGCTTTTTGTGCCGCACAATGTTGTAAATAATTATGCTCTTCCCGATGAATTAAAATTAATTTTAAAAAGTAAAAAGTATTTTCACTGTCTTCAAAACTGCATCCTGCTTAACATAAAATAATGCTTATATACATATACTAAAAAAAAATTGTCAATTTTTCTGTTATATAGTTGTAAAATATTCTTTTGAAACTAATATGGTATGTGCATTAAATAATTTGCATTTATATTATATTGAAAGATAATAGCACATATTTAATCTCATTTTAGATATTTATCATTAACTCTTTTACTTATTTTATAAATAAACTTCCATCAAAATAAATCTGTTATATCTAAAATTTACTGTATTTTGCATTGACATGCTCATAAAGTCAGAGATAAAATCATTCAATTTAAAATCAAAATATAAAATTTAAAATATACAGTCACACATTATAATATTCACATTTAAAATTAATTTAATTAATTTTTTTCTATTCCAATTAACCAATTTTTACTTTAAATTAATTTTTTTAAAGAACAAAATATAAAGAATTAAACTGTTACTTTAACTTTTGTTGCTTTGCTCAGATTAATTAATTTAAACTATAAGTAAAGATCACTATACTTATCACAATATATTAATCATGAAAAGCAAAGGGGGGGGGAACCATGATACACAATAAATAACTTAATGGTATTTTATTTATCTTGACTGCTAAGAACTGCTAGTAATTTTTTAAGTAACATTAATAAATCCATTATTAAATTTAACTCACTTTAATAACACTAAAAAAACTAAAAAATTACTATTTAAAATAAAATGCCCAAATTAATTGCCCAAACAATAAATAAAAAAAGCAGGGATAAAATTAATAAGAAAACAGTTTTCTTAAATTCTTACCACAGGAAATGGAAATTTTTAAAAGATTGATAATATAATTTCAGAAGTCTTTTATGTCATACTAAGAAAATGCATAGAAAAATTATACTACTTAATTGTAATTAAAATTTTCTTTACTGTATTATCTAGTTAGTTACAATCTCCCCCATCCCTTCTTTACTTTATATCAATAGAATAACTTGAGAAAAAACTGCATATAATTCATTTCAGGAGATTTTAAATCTTGAGAAGAATATATTTATAAAATAAAAATGATAAATTTATCCATACTTTATAAATAAGCAAATATGCCACAACATTGAGTGATGTGTCAAATGCAAAGTTCCAAGAGATAGAACAAAAATCTTGCGAAGAACATATTTATAAAATAAAAATGATAAATTTATCCATACATTCTAAATAAGCAAATATGCCACAACACTGAGTGATGTGTCAAATGCAAAGTTCCAAGAGATAGAACAAAATTATTTTTCCTCAAAGGTCAATTTCCTGTTCATACATTTCTTGTAAAAGACAGGGAAGGAATCTCTCCGAAATAAATAACATTTAATTTGAAAAGAGAATTTTATTATAAAGGACATTAGTTATTGATATTTGAAATAAAATTCTATTTGAATGTCCAAGTTATTGCAATAAAAATATTGCAGGAATATTAGACAAAATTATATGCTAAATAGGTTTAATTATATTAACCTGTCCTGAAGTACAGAAATGGTTTCTGCTTGATTAGATTATTTGTTTTTATGTCATTTTAATGCTCTCAATATCTTCACGTATACAAATTTGCGAGAACATAATTCATGAATTTCTAACATGAATTCCAATAAATGTAATTTAAAAGACAAGTTACTGTAATTAACTTCAAAGCAAATATTAAATGAAACTAATTAATTACAAATTAGACATACAAAAGCTTTCAGATGAAATGTAAGCTGAATGCTTATATCAATGTATAACTAATAGAACAATATTTGTTTGTTTATTATTAGTTGAAAAGATATATTATTGCTTATTGTAATATTACTTAAAATTTTCTTTATTTATAAAAATATGATAACAACTGTCAGAATCACAGAAAGAAGCAAAAGCCTTAAAAAACTCCATAACGACAAAATATTAAAGTATATTCATCACAATTTGAACACAAATACAATGATGGGAAAATTAAAATCACATATCACCATATATCTTATTTAGTCTGGTCACTGACAATTACAAGGGTTAAAAAAATAACAAACCTTAATGCTGATTATACTTGTGACATCATTGTTATTTAAAGAGATTTAACAATTTCATTTTAAAAGTTTTTTTTTTTTTTATTCTAAAAAAATCCCAAATATACGAGAAAAAAAAGTAAGTAAAGAAAATATTGTTAAATAAACGATAAAATCTGTAAAAACAGAAAATTAAATTAAAGCAGATATTTTTTTAAAAAATCATCTGCATTTATTAAAATATATAATTATTAACAGCTCTTCTAATATTGAACAGTTTTACAAGTAGATTAACAGTTTAATTTTTTTTCATTAATTACATATGTTCACAAAAATAAATTATCAATCTTTAATTTATTATTCTACTCTAACTCTTTAGCTTAAATTAACTCTCTAAATAATAACCTTTTTTTACTTTATAAACACTAATTTTAGAATGATCTAAAGCTAAATTAATTAATTAACTTCAGATAATCATACATACAGAATATATCATCTATTACAAATTATCTATTATAAACATTTCAAGACAAGACAACACTAATCTTGTATGCCTCAAAAATATTTTTAAATTTCAATATCCATTAATTTACCTTTAATGCATAAAGATATATTGTTTTTGAAATAGTTATTTTGATATATAAACATGTATGTATATTTTAATTAGAATGAAATAAAATGATAGTACTAAAATCATTTATGAACATTAAATCTAAAATATAAAGTCAAATTAAATATCCTAATAGTATTAATAAAAAATAGCAATAGAATTCTAAGTTAATTAAAAAAATGTAGTTTAACTCAGGTATTCCAGGATCTGTTAACTTTAATTATCAGCAGATTTTATTATTATTTTAATTTATTAAGATTTCGTTAAATATAAAGTGTGTGTAAGCTATAACCTACAATTGTTTCGGTAGAATTTCTGCAATTTGTAACTATAATTTTTATTTTCCATTTCGAATAGACATTTCAAAATTATATTTTCAAATCCACCACTTAATTACTAAATTATTAGATTATAATTAGTAATTATCATTAAACGATAATGAAACAGTAATATTAGCAGCACTGCGCAAAAACAATCTTAAACCATTTCAGAAAGATTAACTGATTTCTGTCGTACTTACAATATAAAGTAAATTCAAAGCAATCAAGGCATTTCTGGAACATGTAAAACCTCCACACATTTTTAATTAGATAACAGTAATTATCTAAAAAGGACAAAAAAACCACAAGAAGAAACTGTACTTTCAAATTGCAACTACAACTTAGATTCGCAATTATTATTATTATTATTTATAAACAATCATTTCAGTTCAGTTCAAAATACGATATTCTGAATTTTCTTTAAAATAACCAAATAGCTGATATTTCAGGAAATACAAACGAGACTTTCCAATTACATGTTAAAGTAACGGAATTTACACAGCCATTTTCAATTGAAGATTAGCTATCGCTTCACGCTTATATCCAATTTTCGCCAAAAATATGTAGAATGGATTCCAGTTTTCAATGGACGTGTGAAAGCATGTATCTCATGATTATCCGTAATTTAGAAATCTTGAAGTACATATCTTTGTAGAGCTTTGAAATGCACAGCAATACTGGATTTGAAGGAATTTGCTTCAAGTTAAGATTCATTCTGTATGACAACCATTTTAAGTGTTACCCTAATTACACTGAAAAAGCTTTTAAAGGATAAACATTTCAGGATTATCTTCTAAATATTATAATCGGAAGCAGCGGTAGAAATTTTCCAGTAGAAGAGGACAAAATTTTCGACAGAGAAAGGAAGAAAATTTGAAATCCAGCTCCAACTTTTTGATTTTTTAAAACTCTATCTACCCCGATCAAATATGATTGCATTAGAAAGTTTTGAATATTATAATTTTAGAACTATCAGGATAATTATAATCTTTCATTAAATCAGCCTTTGGGAGGACTCTGGGCATTGATTGGCGAAATGGTCTAAAATCGCAAATTTTTATAAGAAAATTCCAGATATTAAAGCTGTGTTATTTTAATTGTTTCTTACGTATGGTCTGGTTTTTGTGTGTATAAGCCTTATTTCTAATGGAGACCAATCCGATGACATCATGGTGCTATTAAAAATGCAATAAATATCCATTTCGTCAATATTCGTCTAATTTCGTAGGACAACAATGTAATCTGTTGTTGGAAATCCCGTTATATATATAAGAGTTCACAAAACCATTAAATTGATATCATGAAAAAAATAATTTTTTTAATTTTGAAGCAATGTAAAATTTACTTTTTTGCTGTAATATTTTAGGAAGTTATCACAACCCCCCCCCCCAAACTTCAGCTTAATTTTAAACTAAGTTGAATTTTGGATAAATTTCCATCTTCAAAAGTATACATGTGTCAAATTTGGTAGCTGTAGGTTAAACAATCTAGCCTGTCAAGCACCATCATCACCACGCGCGCACATTTTTATTATTAATGTAGATATAATTGAAAATCATAACATTTCATATAAATTTAAAATTATTATTAACAAATTAGCATTTTATTCTGCTCTGCTTACTAAACTAATTTTTTTTAAATAATTTTTTAAACACTCACTAGAATTTAGTATATTAGAAAGAGAAACATATAATATTTATTAAATATATAATTGATAAATGAATATTTCACAGATTTATACCAACACCTCAATCATTATTTTTATGATTATCTGGAAAAAAACACCAATTTATACAACAAAATCATTATAGGATAATAAAATAATGAAAAAAAATCCTAGTCACCTCATTCAAAGCAGGTTTCGTTTTACTCTACAAGTTGCATTTTTTTTCAACGTCTCGCAAAAGTTTCGATAAACAACAAAAAAGTTTTTTTTCCTCGTTATTAGCACCATTGGCAACAGTTTAAAATATCAGTCCAGCGGTGATACTTCTGAAAAAGAAGGCGTTGGAAGAAGGGTTTCTGTTATGTAAATACAAATGCACTTCTCTCAGAAAAAAATTTATGAGAATCCGCTTTGGAGGCACCAACAATTTATAAAGTCTTTAAAATATCCATCTGGTAAATGCGTCCAGTGTAGAAAGAAAAAAATCGTTCTAAGTGCCTCAATGGCTTATTGTCGATGCTTGGATCTATTACCTATCATGAATTTACTTATATTATATTTAGGTGGATAAATGTTTAGCAAAGACAAAAATTATATATATCTTTTCTTAGCAATAAGCAAATAAGAAAACATCAAATTTTGATACAGAATGATTAAAAATTTATATGGTTCCCTAAAAATATTTACCCATTCTTTTTAAAGATGCGAATTTTATGAAATAATCAGTGTGTTTTCGAAGTATCTGAGGCTGACAAAAAAAATCGTATTCTTTTTTAAAGAATAAAAGATTTTCCGACATTTTTTCGCTCGAAGGATCGCAATCATGTTAAATCATAAGATAGTGACAGCTTTTAAAATTCTCGGTATAAGTTATGATCCGAATAATGCAATTATATGTTATGGGTAAGGCAAACATATTATAATATATTTTACTGTATGATGCGTATTTATATTTACAGAGAATGATACTTCAAAATATTAAGTATTGAAATGTTTCGTTATTTAAAAGTAATTCACTGAAATTAACCGATTATTAAGTTTTTTTCTAAATCTATAAATATTATTTGCAGGGGGTGGGGGGACTTTATAGTCTACTTAAACAATGAAATAAAAAAAAAACTCATATAAATGTAAACAGAAAAGATTGAAATGGAAATCTTTTGAGAATCAATTATTTGGCCTTTAATAAATGTTAAATTTCACATAACTAGGTTCAATTTAATAAAATCTGTACTCTTTAGCTAATAGAATTTTTCCTCTGTCAAATAACAAATATTATTATGGAAAATTTCGTAAATTCGAACGGGTTCGCTTGTAGTGGATATATGGTGGAATAGGCCCCAATAACAAATAATAATGTTTATTAACATGAAAATATGAACATACACCAAACACATACGAAACGTACACAGCAGCACTCACAACAAAAGCAGCCCACAAATAGTGATCAATATTAAATAACCACAATAACACACAAAGAAGTCAAATAGAACTCAGCAGGAAGAGCGAATACACTTAGCTATTCACTAAGATCTTTCCAGTCACCTACTATTCTCCATTGTCTCCTACTTTCAGTGGTGTCTAACTGCAGACGCACTACTATATGACTCAGTATACGATTCGATGCTGTTTTAATACTTGTCTCCAAGACTCGGCGTACTATTCAATCCACTAATCACTTGCGCTACGCTGTACTGTTCCAACTACTTTGCCGCTGATAAATTATACGGCTCAACACACACTCATTATATAAATGATTCCAGTCTTCCGGCCTTTATTAGCTTCTGGAGCAGGACACAGAAGATTCTCGAACAATCAAGTATAGCTCGCCTCCTATTGGTCCTATCGTCAAAATTCCTGAAAATTTTAGTATCATCCATTTTGTTATGAAACCCGGGAGTCATTGATCAGCATCCAATAAAATCCATCTATCCTTTCCAACGATGGAACTAACTGTGCTGGGAAGCAACATTACACAGCAATATCATCCAAAAGCTTTTTGTAACAAAATAATAAATATTGCACAATATTTTTGAAAAAAGCTGAAGAAAGAGAGAAAGTTGTTACATGAACTGTATTTTTTAATGTTCTTTTCTATGTTCAAAATAAATCTTAAGAATCATATGTTTTTAGAAATTTCATCCTATGAGTGTTCAAATTCATATATTCCTTGTTTGTCAGGAAAATCTTTTTAAAAAAGAATTCACAACTTTTACTTACATTTAAAATATTAAATGAGCTTCAAATTAGAAGATGGTAAGCATCAAAATTAACATCGTAATTTCATTTTTTAAATTATTATTTTATGTTTTGTTATAAATTTATTTTTTAAGAAAAATTCTGATTTATACAGGAAATATGTTATTGATGAATTCTTTTTTAATCATTCAGAAATAAAAATTAATGAATGCCAAAACACACACACACATGCATTTTTTATTTTTAAAAACCTCATTTTGCAAATATGCAAAAAAAAAAAAGTTTCAAAATTCTTTTATCTCCTCGATATAATAGCAAGTATATCAATATCCAAGGAGGAACATTCCCTCTTTATCATGAAGAGAGTGGTATTGGTATTTCTTGTTAAAGATCTTCATCCCCCCCTCCAGCATGTGATAATAGAGAATGCAGTCTTATAAGTCAGCCTACTAAAGCAGTTGAGTCTCACTGATATGTTAGTAAATTGGGGAACAAATACTCATTTTTAAATAAACCCTAAGAAATATATTCTATAACAAAATTATATAAAAGAAAGTTGATTTCGTCTAGAATACATTCGAATGCAATACTCCTATTAATCAAAATTTCATTATAAAAAAATCGTAATACCAAGGCAGCTTCCTTGATAGTTCGACTCTGCTTTCATGAAAAAAGCATTATTTGATAAGGATAAGCGCAGGGCCCGACTTATCCTAATTGAGGCCTGGGACAAAAATCCCCTCTGCTCCACTACTTCAGTAATGAAGAACCGAACTTTACGGAGGTATTTAAACTTTCCATCTCATTATAGATATATAACAAGAAAATTCAGTATAACCTAAAATAGATATAGAGTACCCCCCCCCCTCCAATGGTCAGACTAAATATTGTTACAAACCTGTAATTTTGCTTCCCAACAAGAATAATGTCATCATAAGAAAGACCGTTTTACTGTCATTTGTATTAGATGATGTCGGATGCCTAGCCAGTGATTCCAGAGCTTGGCGACAAAATGGATAATGCTGGAAACATCGAGAATTTTGTCTATCCGTCCATTAGGAGCCGAGATATGCCTGATTGGTGAAGAGGATTCTAGGCCCCCCTCCCGGGAACTATAAAAGGCCAACACTTTCAAACTGTGAGGTGTCGTCGAGAGTCATCGTCCTGAATTGTAGTCGGAGTCGCCGACAAATAACGAACCTTCGAGAAGATAGCGAAGAAATAGCGGAGTACCAGCGTTGTGTGGAACGAGTGCTGAGTTGATGTGTGCCGAATACTGTTTTAAACTGTGGAAGCAGCGTCGTATCTTTTGTGTAGTAGCCAGTTGTGAGTCGGCAGCTAAAGCGAGGAGAGATAGTGAGAAGTTATGTCATTGGAGAGACCGTACAGCGAAGCGCCGAGGATCCCCTCCCTGCTAAATTCTGTCTGGTCGCTTCGTGTGCTGTAGACGATCACTACTTGTGGGTTACTGCTGTAGTGTGCTGTCCTGTGTTCGTCTTGGCTGTAAATATGTGTTGTCTTTGTACTTGTCGTCTTCGTATTAGTGTCATCGTATAAATAAAAGTCGTTATTTTCTACTGAGGCCTGCTGATTGTGTTTTACCATACACCATACACCCACTATCAAAAGAACCCGGCGGTGAGGAAAATCCGTAACAATATCTTTCTGTCCATTTTATTAATTAACGAAGAAGCTAACATAAAACTGACAAATTTTACACTGTACTGTTATTTTGTTTTAAAAAGTTCATTAAAGAATTAAACGTAAAATAAGCTTTCTATTCGATTTTGGGGCCCGGGCAACTACCCCGTATGTTCCTGCCTTAGTCAGGCTCTGGATAAACGGCGCATCTTTTTCGATTAATATTAATATTCTAATTATATAATATGGCAAATCATGTAGCAACTTCATGCATAATATGTGGTTATTATTATTTTTTTTATATTTTGAAAAAATTCTGAGTATGACGGCTTATGAAAGCATTTTTTTTCGTGCATTTACCATTTTTGTTTAATTTTTCTTACCTTTTATTTCATTCCTTTCACTTTCATTCAACTTTTCTCTTTTTTAATTGAAGGGAACAAAATATTATAAATAAATCTGTAATACAAAGAATTTGGTGTTGGCTTAGCAGAATTTGGTGTTGGCTTATACAGAATTTGAGCTTCCCCTCTCCCAATTTTTGAGTCACCGGTAATCGCCTGAACGCTTGTGCGCAAAACAGTCACTGGTCATCACCCTTAATCAAGATTCTTTTTGTTTGGCGCCGGTAAGACTGATTGAGAACTTTAGCCTATTGCCGAGTTTATTTGAAGTATTCGGAAAATTACAAATCGATAAGTTTTACTAATCTTACAAATTCTAATTTAATAACATGGGACTTATTATAAATAGTGAAAATACCATATATATATATATATATGCCTGTATTGAGTTATGGAACCTCCCATGAATCCTATATAGAAATTGGTTCTCAGAAATTTCAGATTGTCGTAAGTTTTACTTATCTTGGTTTTATAGTTACTGATGACAATATCATAGTTAAGGAGATTCAAGGTTGTCTAATGATTGCAAATAAAGCCTTTTACGGACTAAACCGATTTTTTAAATCCACACTACTATCAAGAAATATAAAATTTTTACTATATAAAACCTTAATTAGACCAATAGTTACATATAGCTCAGAGACTTGGATCCGGACCAAAGCTAGAGAAAATAAACTAGCCATTTTCGAAAGAAAAATTTTGCGAGCCATTATTGGTGGAATCGAAATCAACAATGTTTGGAAAAGATATAACTTTGAGCTATATAAAATTTATAGAGAGCCAGATATCATAAAGTTCATAAAAAAATCAGATGGACTGGGCGGCTCATACATTTAGAAGGGATGATGATTCCATATTTTTTTTAAAAAAATCTGTTACATAAATTTCTAATAAATAGGAAAAGGAGTAGACTCAAAATGAGATGGATGGAGTCAGACTTCCTGGCTATCCATGAAAGAAACTGGCGCACAAGTATCAAAAATAGAATGCGTTGGAACAGAATTAAGCGGAACCCACCCTGGACTGTCTAGCCAAATATGATGATGATGACTAATTTTCAATCCTGCCCGTTTTTACGAAATTTCGGATATATGTAAATAAATGAAAGATACATTTTATTTATATATCAGTTTTCTGAATAAGTATATCTTTTTTCTTTTTCAGAAATTCGTAACAACAAGTGTTGCTATAACTGCGCCGAAAACCTGTCAAACGAATCGTGATGTGAAGCAGGCGATGAAGTAAGGATTTCCAAGTTCTCTCTGATAACAGATAAAAATGCTTTATCCAAGATTCACATATTTTAAATTTAAAAAAAAATCATGAGCGCTCGGACTTTCGGATTTTGTATTAAAGTGTTGATATATAACACTTTAATTAAACAAATTAAATGAAACATAATTGAATAATTTGTATCAAGTACAATTAAAAAAGTATAATGATACGTCTCCACCACTCTTTAACGTTTTTCTGTAGATAGGGAAATAGCTGAGTTATAGTTTAGTTATATTAACGTCCCGTTTGAAGCAACACTATGGCTATTTTGGGACGGACCTCGAAATTTTGAACCGCGGTCAGATGACGAGGACGACACCTGAACTGGCACCCCCCTCTCCACACCACACCAATGGGGGGGGACGTTTGGTCAGGACGGATTTAACGTGCAACAGACCCCCTTACACTACGGTTCTTCGGTGAAATCGGGTCTCGAATCTGAAACCCTCCGGCTCCAAAGCCGAGACCTTACCACCAGGCCACCGCGGCCGATGGGAAATAGCTGAGAAATTTATCTGCTAAATCCACTACTTCCTTATATATATTGCAATCCAATATACATACGGATTTTCGAATTTTGCGATTGATTTCTCTACATTTTATTTTGAGTGCCAATGGGGTCAATTCATGTCAAGTCACATGTCATGAGCTATCCGCGCATGACATTTAAGTTGCATCCGCACCGCTTTCGTCGATTAGTCTGCCATTAACGTTCTCCGCCGAGTATGAAGCGGATTTTTTTTTTTTTGTTTACATTTGAAGTTATAATGTTTTAGTCATTTTCTTTCCTCTTATTATGTGTTAAAAGAGGAGGAATAACTGGTGTGCTGATGGATGTTTTAATGCGAAACACAAGAGTGACTGTCATGATAAAATGTTTTCTTATTTTCCTTTCAACAATCCTGCCTAGGGTTGGTACCTTTGGTATAGATTTTTTCAAGCCTTCGAAGTCGGTGATATGCTTCGATCATTTTGAAGAATTCATTCAGTGTGTATTCATTTATTAAATCGTGAATGGAATTCCAGTAATCGCAAATGTTTCAGTAATATTTTAGAAAAATTCTTCGAAAAAAAGAATTTGGTAAGCGATTTTAAAACAAAAACAATCAAACAAAATCGCGAGAGCATTTCTAATTCCCTTTATTCACATTTAATGAAATTCCTGATACTTTTGAATATACTTAGAAGGTTTTAAAATGTTTACATTAATATTACATTGCATTTCCTAAAAAATCTTACCTAAATTTAATTAATGTAAGTAAACAAACTCCTGCTTCAAAAATAACAACTGCTATAATGCTAAACTTAGGTGGAAGTGAATAAATTTCTTAAAGATTTATTTAATAAGTGAAATCTTTACTAACTACTGAAAATTGAATTTTCTTATTGACTGTTATAATATATATATAATTGATGTATTTTATTAAACATGCTCTTAATTTGATAAATTGAATGCTATATATATATA
>JAPMOR010028571.1:153652-165024 GCA_026543865.1 Argiope aurantia
TATTAAACATGCTCTTAATTTGATAAATTGAATGCTATATATATATATATATATATATATATAATTGATGTATTTTATTAAACATGCTCTTAATTTATAAATTGAATGCTATATATATATAAGTTTTGAAAAAACATGTCATTTAATTAAGTATATAAATTAGTTAAGTATAAAAACCATTAATTAACGTCAAATAATTTTTGCATTTGATTTTTAGTTTTTGGCACTATAATAAAATGCATTATGAGGTTTTACTTTTTTATTATGAATCTTAAAGTTTTCTTTATCTTTTAGTAACTCATGTTATTCAGTTATTGCTGAGTAATCATCTATACTTGTTATAGCTTCACGCCGATAGATGGCGTGTCTGTCGAGTCCAAAGTTTTGTTAATTCTTTTTTGTATCTAACGTTGAGAGAGTGTGTAAGAACGATTCTGAGAGCTAGAAGTGGCATCCAATTGTGAGTAGTGTCCTAATCTGTCAAAGTCTACTAGAAGAGGCACAAAGGAAAGGTGTCCGAAAATAAAATGGTATTCACCGAAAAGAATTGAGTTTTATTTGAAGAGAATTACAAAAGTGGTCCGTCGACTACGCAGTATTGAACCATCGAGAGTTTTGAGAAGTCGGCGAGTGTTTCTGTTTTGCCGCGCGTGTTTACTTGATATTGTTCTCAGTGATTTCTGAATCTTTTAGAGTGATCCTCAATGGATATAAAGTGCAAATTCCTATGATTGAAATATCCGATGATTGGATTAATGTGTCCGTTTTGGTTTCAGGGTAACTGTGAGTACACTTTTGTTTTCTGAATTTGTGTATTAGTTTCGTTTTTATGAGTTGCATATATTCAGAGTTCTCTTTACAAAATGCTTTCAAAACTTAAAAAGAGTGGATTAATTGAAGTTGCCGAGGAACTAGAAATTGATATTCCTACGGGTGCCAAGGTAATTATTATTAAAGATTTAATTGAAAAGAGCGAGATTTATGAAGATAATAATGAATTTGTAAAAACTGTGGTTGAATCAATAATTGCAAAGAAAAAAGATTACGAGAAAAAGGAAGCACAGAAACTAGAATTGGAAAAACTTAAACTCGCGCAATTAGAAAAACAACCTGAGCTTGCGATTTTACAAAAAGATGTAACACAAAAGGTTAATGTGACAAATAGCGATTCCGATTCAAATTTTAGTTTAGAAAGTTTGATAAAAAGTGTCAAAACTTTAACTATGGCAGTTCCTACACAAGCAGAGTCGTATAATTTATTTTTCCAATCGCTTGAAAGAGCTTTCAAAACCAAAAATGTCCCAGGACAATTCAAATCGGAGATCCTATTAAATATTTTAGGCGAAAAAGTTACCAATTTAATGATATATTTAAATGAGGATGAATTGTGTATGTATGACAAATTAAAGGAATTAGTGTTAAAAGAATTTCAATCCACCCCACAAGAAGTGTTAAATAATTTCCGTAAAGCGAAAAAACGTCCAAACGAAAGCTACATCCAGTTTGCATCGCGATTTAGTGCAGCATTTGATTATTATTGTCAATTAAGAAAGGTAAATGATTTTAAGGGAGTTTGTAAATTCATTGTTTCCGAAAAAATATTTGACTCATTAGATCGTGAACTACAAATTCATATTGGCGTGAAACAAGGAGAATCTTGGTATGTGCCACCAGATTTGGCCAGACATTGCGATATTTATGTATCGTCAAAATTCAAAAACGATAGTAATGTGTTTTCACGGCCGCAAGTTGTAAACCATTCTCAAAAATATCGTAAAGAAGACAGTCCACAAAAAGTATTTGTATCGGAAGTTAAAACTACGAAATGTGTAATTTGTAAATTTAATGAAAATCATTCCCTGAATGTATGCCCTGTGTTCAAAAATATGCTTGTTAATGAGAGAATTGAGGTCGTTAAAAATAAGCAATTGTGTTTTAATTGTTTAAATCACCATAAAATTGCTAACTGCTATTCAAAATCCAACTTCTCCATTTGCAAAAGAACGACATAACACTCTTTTGCACTTGGGAAATACTCAAAGCGAAACTGAAACTCGTTCGCAGAATATTAACGCGGGATTAAATCCAAGGTCAAGTGTATTCGCTCCGAGAATGGAAAATCCTAGTAATAATTCATTACAACTGACGACTGAGTCACTTGCGAACAGTACGCATTCATTCACTGCTACCAACTTGAATGTAAACAAAATGGTTTTATTAAGTACTGCAAATGTGACGATTCAGAATAATGTAAAAATGTTTATGAGTGCACCTGCGTTACTGGATGCCGGTAGTATGAGTCATTTCATTTCAAAACGGTTAGCCGATAAACTGAATTTGAAAAAAGAAAGACGAAACATTGTGGTTTCTGGACTAAATCAGTCATCTTCTGTTATTAATTCGATCGTAAAAACGAAAATTTCGAACGTTAGAGGAAGCTTTGAAAAGGGAATTGAGTTATTGGTAGCACCACATTATAACAGATAGTATCCCCTCCAAACAATTTGACATTGATACGCTAGAATTAGATAGTTTAAATTTAGCGGATGTGAGTTTCAATGAACCTGGAGAGGTGGATATTTTATTAGGTGCCCAAATATTCTATGAACTTTTAAGATCGGGTCAAATTAGGTTTCCGGGAACAGACATTGTTTTTCAAAATACTGTGTTTGGGTTTGTTGCTACAGGAAGTGTTCCAATCGAAAACGAAACTACTATTCATTGTGGGTTGATAATGGAAGATTTGGATGTAAATTTAAGGAAATTTTGGGAAATTGAAGATGTTGAGGGGGATAAATTGTAAAATGATGAGAGTTTAATATGTGAAGATCATTTCATAAAAACACATTTCAGAAATGACGATGGAAGATAGGTTGTTAAAATGCCGTTTAAAATAGACCCCCCGTGTTTAGGCGAGTCAAAAAGCATTGCTACTAAAAGATTTAAATCACTTTGGCAACGTTTGAAGAGAGAACCAGAGTATAAGCAATTATACAGCGAATTTTTAACTGAGTATGAGAATTTGGGGCATATATAAGCAATTATACAGCGAATGTTTAACCGAGTATGAGAATTTGGGGCATATGCAGGCAACTTGCGAAACTCCAAGGTACATTATGCCTCATCATGGCGTTTTTAGGTCAGAAAGTAGTACTACAAAATTACGCGTTGATTTTAATGCATCAGAGGCAACGTCATGTGGGCAATCGCTTAATGATAATTTGTATTCAGGATCTGTTGTCCAAGATGATTTGTTCGCTATTTTGTTGAGGTTTCGAAAACATTCTGTAGTTTTCACCGCCGATATAAAAAAGATGTATCGTCACATTTGGATACATCCAGATCAGTGTGATTTACAATGTATTTTATGGAAGGATTTAGAGGAAGAGAACTTATGTGTATATAAGTTGCTCACCGTTACCTACGGAACCAAAAGCGCTCCTTACTTGGCGACCAGAGTACTAAAACAAATATGTTGTGATGAGCAGGACAATTATCCTTTAGCCGCTGCTGCTGGCAAGGATTTTTAAGTCGACGATATACTCAGTGGTAACGAGGATTTATCTTCTGCCATTGAACTACAAGACCAATTAATACATTTGTTAAAATCATCTGGTATGGAGCTTCACAAGTGGAGCTCAAATAATCCTGTTTTGTTACAAAAAGTTCCAACGTCGGACCGAGAATACAATTTCGATAACTCTAACTCAGCAACTTTAAAAACTTTAGGATTACAATTCAATCCTGAAAAGGATACATTTAGTTTTAGTGTTCAAAATATTGTGAGACCTGCAACAAAAAGAACAATGCTATCGGACATATCCAGATTGTTTGATCCTTTAGGTCTCTTAGGATCATTGATAATCACAGCGAAGATGTTCTTGCAGAAGCTGTGGATTTTGAGAATTGATTGGGACGATGATGTTCCCTTACACTTAAATAGAGAGTGGGAAAAATTTAGTTCTGAACTGAGTTAATTAAAAAATGTTAACATAGATCGTCATGTGTTATGTTCTGAAGCTCTGAAAGTAGACCGGATAGACTTCGGAGATGCTTCGAAAAATGCATATGGTTGTGCCGTCTACACCAGGTCTTTGTCAAGGTCTGGTGAGATAAAGGTGTCACTCTTATGCAGTAAATCTCGAGTGGCTCCCATCAAAGAAATTAGTATCCCACGTTTGGAGCTGTGTGCAGCGGATCTGCTTTCCAAGCTTACCGTTAAGATTCTGTCATCCTTGCAACTAGACATTCATGGAGTACATTTGTACTCGGACTCCACTGTGGTGCTTGCTTGGATCAAAACTCCACCTACATCGTTGAAAACTTTTGTTGCTAATCGAGTCACTAGGATTCAAGAGTATACTAAGGACTTCCAGTGGCATTATGTAAATGCTGCTGAGAATCCTGCGAACTTGGTATCACGAGGAGTTTTACCTTCAAAGATCCAACAGTTGGACATTTGGTGGAATGGACAGTCTTTTCTTTCATCTGGTAGCTGGCCAAACTTCAATGACGATCCTGGTATCTCAGATAGTGAATATCTTCTTGAGGTGAAAGAACTGCAAAGAACTCTGAACTGAATAATGATCCTATGATTAATCTTTCCATTTGTAATAATCCTAGTTTTTTAGTGTCTATTAGATATAAGTAATAATTATAGTAAAATTGTTCGTGTTTTAAGTTATGTTTTCAGGTTTGTTAAGAACCTAAAAGGAGAAGTGAAGACAATAGGTCCACTGAATGCTGAGGAATTGAACTATGCAGAGACATTTTTAATTAAAAATGTCCAAATACAAGAGTTTGCCAAAGACGTCAGTAGTCTCCAAAAACACCACTGTGTGCCTCCCGGTAGTAAATTAAAAACTTTGAATCCTTTCTTGGATTCTAAAGGATTGTTAAGAGTAGGAGGACGGTTGGGTAATAGTAATTTTAGTTTTAATAAAAAGCATAAGATAATTTTGCCAAAAGGTCATAGATTAACTCTAATTACAATAGAACATTTTCATAATAAATATTTACATGTTGGTACTTCTTCTTTGCTCTATCTTGTTAGAGAAAAATTTTGGCCTCTAAATGGACGTAATAGCTGCAGAAAAATCGCTCATCAATGTATCATTTGTTTCAAAGCTCAACCAATTGCGCCTACTCAAATCATGGGCAATTTGCCCAAGGAAAGAGTGTCTCCAGATTTTGCTTTTAATTGTGCTGGTGTCGATTTCTGTGGGCCGTTTTATATTAAGAATAAGGCTCAGCGTAAAGGTACTTTACAGAAAATTTATATTTGTATTTTTGTATGTTTTTGTTTTAAAGCTGTTCATATAGAAATTGTTTCAGATTTGACTTCTGATTCCTTTATAGCGACTTTAAAACGATTCATGGCTCGAAGAGATAAATGTGCGAAACTGTTTTCAGATAATGCTAAGAATTTTGTAGGAGCTAATAGAGAAATTAAAAAACTTTATGAAATGGTTATACAACCAGATGAAAAGCTGGCAAGCTATTTAGCTGCAGAAGGCATCGAGTGGAAATTTATTCCACCAAGATCCTCACACTTTGTCGGTCTTTGGGAGGCAGCTATAAAGTCATTTAAATACCGTCTAAAAAGAGTTGTTAAGGGAATAAACTTAACTTATGAAGAGTTCTTAACGATAATTGTGCAAATTGAGGGAATTTTGAATTCTCGACCACTTTGTCCCTTGTCAGCTAACGAGGACGATTTTGAGGCTCTTACTTCTGCACATTTCTTAGTAAATAGATCTTTAACCTCTTTAAATGAGCCTGATTTGACAAATTTAAAAGAAAGACATCTCAAGAGATGGCAAAAGGTAACTAGACTTGTACAATATATGTGGAAATTTTGGTATCGTAATTATTTAAGTCAATTACAACAGAGATCTAAATGGATGTTTGACAAAAATAATGTAAAATTAGGAGATTTAGTGTTATTAATCGAAGACAATTTGCCTTGTTATAAATGGGCTATGGGTAGGATAGTTAAAATTTATTATGGTGATGATAAGAAAATTCGTGTTGTTAAGATTAAAACGCAATCTAGTACTTGTAAAAGAGCCATTTCTAAAATTTGTGTATTGCCTAT
The DNA here is from genome assembly GCA_026543865.1 of Argiope aurantia. Taxonomy (NCBI): domain Eukaryota; kingdom Metazoa; phylum Arthropoda; class Arachnida; order Araneae; family Araneidae; genus Argiope; species Argiope aurantia. The sequence goes on from JAPMOR010028571.1 coordinate 159,750, forward strand.
GGAACATAATTAGTTTGTAATATTTAATTTTTTTTTGTAAGTTTTGAATTGTTATTTCTTTAAGATATTGATTATTATGTTTCTTGTGTGATTTTACTAGATTTGTGTAAAAGTTGTAATATTGTTTATGTTATTGAGCATTGTAATCTCTTGAAACCCTCGGGTTTCAAGGTGGGGAGAATGTTACAGCTTCACGCCGATAGATGGCGTATCTGTCGAGTCCAAAGTTTTGTTAATTCTTTTTTGTATCTAACGTTGAGAGAGTGTGTAAGAACGATTCTGAGAGCTAGAAGTGGCATCCAATTGTGAGTGGTATCCTAATCTGTAAAAGTCTACTTGAAGAGGCACAAAGAAAAGGTGTCCGAAAATAAAATGGTGTTCACCGAAAAGAATTGAATTTTATTTGAAGAGAATTACAATACTTATAATAAAGCTCAATGTGTGTGTTGGCGCTCTACAGGCCAGACCATTCAACCTACAGCTACCAAATTTGGCACGTGTATACCTTGGAGGCCGGGAATGTGCACCTGGGGGTTATTTTTTTGAATTTTTAATTAGAATTCAAAAATTAAGCGAAATTTTGGTGTGTTTCTGCTATAACTTCCGAAAATATTACCGCACAAAAAAGATTTTTATATAAAGTTAAAGATCAAACATTTATCTTTTAAATGATACCAATGTTTTAAACTTAAAATTAAATTTCTATTTTTAATGAATTTTTAAATAAATATTTTAATTATATTTTTCAACAATTTTTTTCGTACAAAATAAAAATAAAATTTAAGCTGTACGAGCACGTTTCGCATTCATGGGAAAAAATTAGTTTTTTTCAAACTGTTGCCATCACATTGATTAAAGCTCCAATTAAAAATAAATTAAATCTTTTTGGAAATGAAATCTGCAAAAATATAATTTGCGGCGCGTGTCTGTAGGAAATGAAACAAATATGAAATATTATTTTTTCTAAAAAATAAATTCAAGAAAAATTATTTTAAGATCTTTTACACTCTCTATATTATTAATACAATAAATCAGTTTTATTTTAAGGCAAGTTTTGTTTAATATGAACAGGATATCCATTCAAATCAGGGCCACACAGCTAATTTGTAAACCTTTAGTAAGACACAGATATGCTAAAATGGTCTAAATGGAAAATGATTATATTTTATGTAACTTGATTCAATAAATGCTCTAATAAATAACGAATTTTCGATTTTGCATAAAGCTTCTGCTGTGGAAATCACGATTAACAAAATATTCTTGAAACACTAATATTTTAAATAAAAAGAGTTAATTTCCCATCAACTAAATCAATCACTTAAACTGACTAATTTATGAAAATTTGAATATCACTATTCAATAAAAAAAGTATAATTTTAAATTTTTCATCGATCGTTTCAAAGAAAATACGCCAATCAGCTCGCAGATTTCTGAAGATTAATTGGCCTAAGATTATGAAAATGCTGAGTTTTTCTAAATTTTTAACATTCAAAACTTCATGAATAAGTCTTAGTTGATCGTGGAAAACAGAAACATTCATTCATTTATTTAAAATTTGGTGTGTCCAGAATATTTCTCAGAATATTATACCTTACTGCATTAAATTTAGACTTCATAATTTTTGAAATATATTTATAGGCCGGAACAAAATGTTATTATTGATTTCATTTCAATCCTTTTGAAAGCAAAACTAAAAACTGAATTTTATGCTGAATATGAGAAGTTTTTGTTGAATTATTGTTCGAGATATTACATAAATGATGAAAAATATTTTGTAGTTCACATAAGACTTAAATACCGAGCGATTCTGTTTGCAATACTCACATTCAATAATAATAATAATTAATAACAATAAAGATGATAAATAAAATAAAACGCTTGGTTTTATTAAAAAATATCTTAATATTAATTCCAATTTCATCATTTACATTTTAAATTAACGTTGAAGTTTTGCCGGAAATGACAACAAATTAGCAAAATATATATAGTAAATTGAACGAAACGATCTAAACAGTATAAGTTTGATATGACTGTCAAAATTTGAAGATTAACAATATTTTGTTTGAGAATCTATTAAGAGACCAGTTACTTAAAATATTTAATTGAAAATTGTAGCGAGCGGTAATACTGGCGAACCGGCTGGTCGAAAAGGCGGCTAGTGTCTAATAAGAAAAGAGCAAAATGGATGGCTTCATAAAGCATTATTAATAGTTTTCTAATTACATTTGCAGATTTGTGATGGATTCAAATGAATTTATATCAAACAACTTTTCTCTTGTTAAAAATGAAATGTCAACAGTTTATTGTATTTAAACTGAAATTGACTGTTATCATAATATCATCTTATATCATTGTGCACCTCAGTGATTTCTGTTTTAATATATACAGGCCTTTTCATTGAAAATCAATTTCCATATCAGCATTTATTATACAATTTTTATTCCCAACTTCATTACTACATGCATGTTTCACTTTTTTTTTCCTATTTTTTTAACATATCAATTCTGAATTATAAAATTCTGTAAAAGCATAAAAGTGATTCTTCTAACTCATCTTTATATCCTACTAGCCGCCTTTGGCGACCAGCCGGTTCGCCAGTATTACCGCTCGCTACAATTTTCAATTAAATATTTTAAGTAACTGGTCTCTTAAAGGATTCTCAAACAAAACATTTTTAATCTTCAAATTTTGATAGCCATACCAAACTTATACTGTTTAGATCGTTTCGTTCAATTTACTATATGTATTTTGCTAATTTGTTGCCATTTCCGGCAAAACTTCAACTTTAATTTAAAATGTGAATGATGAAATTGCAATTAATATTAAGATTTTTTTAATAAAACCGTGCGTTTTATTTTATTTATCATCATTATTGTTATTTATTAATTATTATTATTATTGAATATGAGTATTGCAAACAGAATCGCTAGGTATTTAAGTCTTATGTGAACTACAAAATATTTTTCAACATTTATGTAATATCTCAAACAATAATTCAACAAAAATTTCTGCGATTCAGAATAAAATTCAGTTTTTAGTTTTGCTTTCAAACGGATTGAAATGAAATCAATAATAATATTTTGTTCCGGCCTATAAATATATTTCAAAAATTATGAAGTCTAAATTTAATGCAGTAAGGTATAATATTCTGAGAAATATTCTGGACACACCAAATTTTAAATAAATGAATGAATGTTTCTATTTTCTGCGATCAACTAAGACTTGTTTATGAAGTTTTAAATGTTCAAAATGTTGAAAAAACTCAACATTTTCATAATCTTAGGACAATTAATCTTGAGAAACCTGCGCGCTGATTGGCGTATTTTCTTTGAAGCGATCGATGGAAAATCTAAAATTATCTTTTTTTTTTATTGAATAGTGATATTCAAATTTTCATAAATCAGCCAGTTTAAGTGGTTGGAAATTGAATCTTAAAAGTCAGTGATTTAGTTGATTGTAAATTAACTCTATGACCACCATAAAATCTGTGCTTTCTCTTGTGGTGTATGCATTCTCCTTAATATCCGCTCGAATAAAACATCACATACAAAAGTACTACATCAAACACATCAAAAGCAAACATAACATTTCAATAGTTGCCAAAAACAAAAGAGAGAAAAATGCAATTAATAAGCAGACGATATTTAGAAAAGTACAGATATTTAGACTGGAAAATGAAATTATCTGAAATTAAAAACACGCGCAGACGATATTTACAAAAGTAAAAATATTCAAACCTGAAAAGGAAAATATATGAGTTATTCCATCAATAAATGCCATAAGTTTTTTTATATCTTCATAGATCATAAAATAATTTTTCTTGAATTTATTTTTTAGAAAAAATAATATTTCATATTTGTTTCATTTCCTACAGACACGTGCCGAAAATTACATTTTTGCAGATTTCATTTCTAAAAAGATTTAATTTATTTTTAGTTGGAGCTTTAATCAATGTGATGGCAACACTTTGAAAAAAGCTGATTTTTTCCCATGAATGCGAAACGTGCTTAATTTCAATTTTTATTTTTTACGAAAGAAATTATTGAAAAACATAGTTAAAATATTTATTTAAAAATTCATTAAAAATAGAAATTTAATTTTAGGGTTAAAACATTGGTATCATTTAAAAGATAAATTCTTGATCTTTAACTTCATGTAAAAATCTTTTTTGTGCGGTAATATTTTCGGAAGTTATAGCAGAAGAACGTCAAAATTTCGCTTAATTTTTAAATAAATAAAATTCTAGTTACAAATTCGAAAAAATAACCCCCAGGTGCACATTCCCGGCCTCCAAGGTGTACACGTGCCAAATTTGGTAGCTGTAGGTTGAATGGTCTGGCCTGTAGAGCGCCAACACACACACACACACACATTGAGCTTTATTATAAGTATAGATTTAACTTCTCTCTCTCTCTCTCCCTCTCTCTATCTATATATATATCATGACCTTATTCTTGTTTATTAAATTTACTGTATTGTATGTTTTATTTTATGATATTCTTTCAATGTAATTTTTATCAATGTAACTTTAACATTTAAAAAAAATTTCATAAATGTTCTGCTTTAAAAGTATATTGTTCAACATAATGTTTTTATTCGTGATAAAAAAAAAACACTGTTGTTTAGTATTTAGAATGTTTCTGTTGAATAAAATTGATTTCATCATTTACATTGACATTCGTGTCATACTGTGTTTATATTTTTTTTAAGTGTCTAGAAAAATAAATGTTGATAAATAGTTTTTTGAATTAATGCATTGAAACAGACAATTTGATCACATTTTTTCAAATAATTATCATATATATATATATATTCGTAATGTGTAAATAAAAAATATGAAACTGTAATTTTGTTTGTTTTCCTTTAATGATCTCTACAAATTAAAATGAAATAACTGATTCATAAGTTGCATAGATTTAAAAAAAGGTATCTACACCTTTTATATTTTATAATTTGAAATTGTAAACATAATTTATTCAATAGATACTAATTTGAATTTCATGTTCTTTCCTCTGAGCAAACTGAAAACATCAAAGTCTCAATATTAATAAAAATCATTACATAAGAAAAAAATGTAATAATTTTATTAGTAAGTTTTAAAATATTAACTTATCTAAGTGTAAAAATTTATTTTTAAAAAGAACTATATTCATAAGATTCGACATTCAATAATATTTAAATAATATGTAAAAAAAGAACATGTGTAATTTTTCAAAAACACTGCCATAGTCATTTGTCAAAATGTATCCTTTGGATAAAAAAAAAGGGGGGGGGG
>JAPMOR010028586.1:0-15247 GCA_026543865.1 Argiope aurantia
TACTTTCTCATTTTGATTCAAATGGAAATCCATTGAATACTTGACTTATCTATGTATTCGAAGTAATTTTAATATTGAATTATATTCGTTATGAATGGTTTATTTCTTACTTACAACTATCAAAATTCGATAAATCGATGCACGTATGGCATACAGTTAAGCGGTTAATCAAGCTCTTTCTCTCAGCTTTTCTCTAATTATTTCAATATACAATGTTGTTCAAAAATAAGGAGCAAATTTGTATCATTTATTTCTATTGAACGAAGCAGAGAGAGACACACATTGTGTATTAGTAGTATACACAGTATTATAAATAGAGATAGAAATAACAGACACATTATAAGTCTGATCAAGCTTTCAAATTTGGATCTTGCAACATACAATCTTCTACTTTTATTCTAAGGAACATAAAGCTGACAAAACTTCCCTTATCATTTAGAAACGAAACGAAAAAAAAGTATTTTTATTTCACGATCAATTGGTCACAAACTCACTAAGAGTTTCACATACATTAAACACAAGAGGATATATAAAAAAATCAGTTTCTCAACTCCAAAAAAACACACACATAAATCATTTCCGAGACTGTACAAAATCCTCCAGGAACGAACTTTTAGGGATTTTTGGCGATGGCAGCCATAACAATAAAATCTCCCAACAGAAATCACCTGGTGCCTACAATAACATAGCGTCACAGAACTGGCGAAGCTATCGACTCCGTGTCATATTATTGTGGTCTAGAGCACTTCCAGTCTTTTGATATCCAAAGCCAAGCGTAAACGGGCAACAAAGACCGCTAAAAGTAACGATAGACTCCGAGAATAGGAAATCATTGAGTTCCTCAATTACTTTCGGTTGTAACTTTGTAAAAGAGGGGGTTATTTTTTATATTCCGAACCAGCCTTTCACGGAGCGGGATCTCGTGGGAGACCAATTGTTGGGAGTTTAGCAGGATGCAGCAGGGGGTTATTTTTATTTTTGTAATTACTAAAAGGACCGAGTGTGAATTCAAAAGGAAAAAATGGTTGATATTTTTCATCGCAAAATGGATAGTACTAGGAAGAGGGGTGATTTTTTTTTTTTTTTTTGATAAACGGTACATTAGGCGATAACCAGAATGTAAAGAGGAAGGCGGAAAAGGAGGATTAAAAATTATTTTTTGTAGAAGCTTCAATCTATTATTCTGGTAATTAATTAAGTAATGAATGAATTGCTAATAAAATAAGAGGGCGCTGAATGGTTTTGAAATTAATCTGTAAGGAAATTGAATGGTTCGCCGCAGCATTTTGTAAATGACTGAATATGTGACTTTTTAGAATGTTTTTATTGAATGTTTAGATGGTTTTTTTATTCCCCTATAGATTTAATAATTTAATAGATTACTGATAATGTGCATAATAATTTAATAGATTTAGTAGTATAATAAGTAAGTGGAAAGAGAGGGAGAAAATCAAAAGTAAGCCTTTAATAAACGGCTCAAATTGGTTAATGAAATGTTATACAACAACAAGTTCTTACTACTATGGTTAAATATTATTTCACTCTAATATTATTTATTATTAAATCATTACAGTTTTTTCCTTTATCGTGTGAAAAATATAAAGTTTTATTGAAATAAAAAAAAAGATTAGATTTCAAGATTTTTATGAATATACATATTAGATATTTCTGAATTCCGAAGTTATTGTTACAAAATATCATAATTGTGAATTTAAAAAACATGTGTGACGAACTATGAGAAAATAAAAAATGTAGATTCTTCGTTCTGCTTTGGTTCTGTACTCTCGTTTTTAAGATTTTTCCAAGTTCCAACTTTCCTCGAAACTGGGGAAATTTATTTCTTTTAAATTATCCTTTTCTGTGAACACGATAGCTCAAAAACGCCTAAAGTTGGACATATGAAATATAGTATCTAATCTTTAACCAAACCTGTATATTTATATCAAATTTTGAATGAAATCCATTCAGAGAATGTCTGCCTATCTGTTCCTGATATAAGTTAACATAATAACTGCAAAACGAAGAGAGCTAGATGGATAAAATAAGGTACACAAATTTAACATCTAAAGTGTAAATATATATCAAATTTAGACCTAAATATGCAAAAGGTGCTTTCACAATCGAGTAAGCGCTGTCAGTTAAAAGCGTTAAAATCGCAATGATTTCAATATATGGAATTTGGTATATGATTTTGTGAGAACAGTTCTAGTTTTATGTCAAATTTTGGTTTTAATCAGCTATAAAAAAGATACTCAGAATGCACATTCGGTTTTCTGGTGCTTGTGTATTCCAGCTTAATCGACAGAGATTACACTCCAATAGAATCTTTTATAACTATTGTTTGCCCATAGCGTACGATTAATAATATACAAGTACATTAATCAGAGAGTATGCGAAAAAAAATTCGGGAGGATCTTACCCTGTAATAATTTTTAACATTCTTACATGGAAATATAAATAAGAAAATAAAGAAGGGTATACAACTTGATTGTTTTTCAGCATATATTTTAACACATAAGTAATCGACATCATTTCGAAAATAATAATAATAATAATAAATACACGTTTTAAGGCAATTACAACATGCAAAAAAACTATCAGAGGCAATTGTAGTGACATTTTATAAGTATGAAATAACATATTGCTTCTCTTCAAGTAAATAAAAAATAATTTTTTCTTCCACTTCGAGAATAAATACATTAAAAAGTTTATTATTTACAAAAGAAACACATTAAAAGAAATTTACAATATGCAATTTTCACTCACAAATGCATTTTAACAACGAAGACACCTATATTTGGTAATACCTAAAATTCATTTATTTGAGACTTTTGATTTTAATATAATTTTTTGGATTTATATCCCATTTTAATGCTATACATACTATATAATAAGGACAAATCTATTGATTTTGAAACGTATGTTAGATGATGTGGTTGGCCATAGATGGTTTCTTTTCATCTGATTTTTCACACTTCACCAACATAAATACATTCAATATATTTTGATACAAATTTTTGTTTTATATCATTTTACACTGAAGAAAATTTTTTGCTAATTTGTCTAATTAATTGTATTGCAAATATATTAAATGGTATTATAAGTACAATAAATCAACAAAATATTCAATGGATGTACAAATAACTTGACAACAAACGGGTAATATCAATAAACAAATAAAAACTGAAATGTTTTTAAATTCAACAGATACGAAAAAAATGTTAATCGCACTTTTTTTTGCACAATAAAGCGTAATCGCAATATTCAATAACTTAGAGGTGTATTCTAGAGATATAAAAATTAATATTCAATTTTTACAGCATTGTGGAGTATAGATGAAGAAACTAATAATATTTTTCAAAAAAAAAAAATCCTATTTTTATGATTTTATCCTTATTAAAATGAATTTGGAGGAAATGATTTTCGGTGAATGTTACAGGTAAAGGAACAATGGAAGGTATGTCCCGTAGACTATAAAGGATCGTTACACAAAACATGCGTCATATATCATAAACAACAAGGAAGGTATCCAAAAGAAAGGGCCACAGTGGTCCTTTGGCTGTCTCATCTTCGAGATCTGAATATCACACATTTGAAACCTGATTTCACCAAGGATCCTCATTGTACACGGACCTAATGTACATTAGATGCGTTTCTTTGGCGATATGGTATAAGTATTTGGAAAATAGTGTATTGCCTTAGGTGTTATTGTAGTTATCTATCCACAGTGTACCGATTAGAGTATGGAAAACAGGAAGCGTTCTTATATATATATATGTACTACGTTTCCATTAAATTATTTTCATTGTGCCTTACATGCTGTCTAGTTAAAAGGGGCGGATTAAATTCTTCAGGGGCCCTAAGGCATTGTAGATTTCTGGGCTCCACATTCTCAACACCCAAAGCAAAAAAAAAAAAAAAAGTTTAATTTTTAAAAAAGCCATTTTTTAAATAGCAAATATAACAAATGACTGAAATAAAATAAAATATTTGATTTAGAGTTACCTACAAGAAATTTAATTTCAGAAATATATAAATTTTAATTTAAAGCTGTTTTCCTCCAAAATAGTAACTTTAATTTTTTTTAACACAATCTAAATGTGAAGTTCTAAGAGCTCTTGACATCTAAATCAATCAATCAAGTACAGAAGTAGCGAATCTAAAAATATTCAAGAGTCTTAACACCAATATTTTGAAAATTAAAATTATTATTAATTTAATTTTCAAAAAGGTAAAGAAGTTGGCACTTGCAATCAAATTAAAGCATAAATTTAAATTTCCTTTAAAATTCTCCCCCCTCCCCATACCTCTCCAAAAAATCTAGGGACATCATGGCTTTCCGAAATCATTGGGCCTCTAGGTAATTGTTTACTTAGTCTATTTAATAGTTAGATTTTGCCCGTAAGGAATAAATCCTTTCGCTAATGCAATTGTTGATAATGCTATCTAATCAGTCTTTAAAGACTTTTTACCAACAAAATCGTCACAAAAATTCGAACACGAGATTTTGAGGAATCCGACCTTTTAGACCTAAATTCGAAAAACAAATTTGTGAAAAATGTCCATCTGTCTGTCTGACTGCCTGTGACAAAGTTAACTAAAAAACACCTTGAGTTAGACGAATGAAATTCGATACATGGTCTTTAGATCAAATTTGTATATTTCTATCTTATTTTGAGCGAAATCCATTCAGACGAAGTCTGTCTGTCTGGTTGTTCGAATATAAGTTAACACGATAACTACAAAACGAAAATAAAAAGATAAATAAAATTCAGCACACAAATTTAACATTTATAGTGCAGATAACTGTTAAATTTTGAGTCAAATCCCATGAGAGGTCAATCATCTATTGATCTGTACTTCCAGAAACATGTAAACTCATGTTGTAACTCAATAACTCAATGACATAAATATATCAAATTTGATATGGTATTTTGTTACTACAATTAGAGATTTGCATCAAATCTTTGTTTCAATAGCCGAGAAAAACGTGTCTAGAGCACAAATTCAATTTTCGAATACTATTAACTACGTGCCATGGATTAATCGTCAAAAAACTCGCCAAGAATCCCACGGCAGATTCAGTAAAAATGCTAAATTCAATTCAAAGGCTAATATTTCGTATCTTTTGTATGCCAGTTCCATGTAAGGCATTTTCTGGGATAACACCTTTATTAGAGAATATGCGAGAAAGTATTGGGGATCCCACTCCCTCTGGTTTCATTCGTAACTATTTGATATCTGAAAAAAAGAAAAAAAAAAAAAAAAAAAAAAAAAAACTGGTTTTTTACGATAAGTTTTTTTGTGGTCTCCGTCATACGAAAAAAATGGATATGAAGTAGAGTTCAGTTATATTAACGTCCCTTTCTAAAGCAACATTAGAGCTATTTTGGAACGGACCTCGTAAGTTTGAGCCGCAGTCAGATGACGAGAACGACACCTGAGCTGGCACCCCCCTCGCCACACCAACGGGAGGATGTTTCACCAGGTGCACCAGACCTGCTTACATGGTGGTTCTTCTGTGGAGCCGGATCTCGAACCTAAAACCCTCCGGTTCTGATGCCGAGACCTTACCACCAGACCACTGCGGCTCCAAAATGAGGTAAAAAGAATTAAAATTATATGGATTAATTAATTAAAGACAAGCAAAAATAAATTAAATATGTAGTATGTACAAATAAATATCGGAATGCGTTACTTGAAGCATTTCTTAGGAATGTTCTAAATCAATTTAGAAGTATGTACTAACTTAGTTCGTCAGTATTGAAGATATGACTAAAATCTGAGGTACCAAAATTTCCAGGTGATAAAATTTATATACATTACCCCATTTGTAGTCCTGATCTTACACGTTAAGTTCATATTACAAAAAGCAAAATGTCTCATCTGTAATAAAATTCAAGAAACTTTTTTTTATAGGTGAGAAGATATTGCTTCATCAAAGGATTTCAAAAGAACACACCTATAGAAAAATTCAAGAAGGTTATAGTTGCTTGAATAGGTTAGTTACTAGTGTTGTTATAGGTGTACCATTTTGAAATCTTGTGTTGAAAATCTTTGCATATGAAATGTGTTACAAGTTTCATGGTATCAGAATCTTAACTAAATTTTTAGATAAGAAACAAAATGTGAATAATGTGAAAGAAACAAAATTTAAGTGAGCTGTTAGTTGTGAAAACGTTAAGCAATTTTTGAATAAAAGTTTTTAGGCACATTGATGTTTATTTGTGCTTATACTTAATACTTTTTTTTTCAAATATGTTTTTAAAAGAATAAAGAAACAGCATTAATAATACATCTAGCTGCTTTAATACAAAGCATATAATTATGCTGCATGAAAATGATTTCAGAAAAATATTTTTCAAACAAGACTTTGAAAGAATTTCACATTTATATTCTCTAAATCACAAAATTATTCTCAATTAATCAGTGTTTTTTTTAATATGTTTTCAAAGGAATAAAAAGTCATATCATTATTGGAAACAGCTGCTATTATTGCTGTGAACGCGATAACGTATAAAAAAATTTGCTACTGGAAAATTATACAGGGCTGCCATGAAATATTTTTACCTGCTTGGCGGCTAATGTAGCTAAAACGAATGAACGAAATGAAATCAAATTTCATATGCAGACTATAAAAAGCACGGAAAGATGAATTCCGCAGAAAAAAAATAGTGCCAAAAGTTGCCGATGGGAGAAATATTAGCCCTGCTGTCGCATACGAAAGAGGAAATTTGCGTATCGAGATGGATTATGTAAAATTCCTAGTGTCTGCGTGACAGTAGCACCATGCATTCCCTGTAAAAAGGGAAGAGCAAAACGACCTGCTAGCAGTTCGTTCTTGACTACTGAAGTGCTCTTGACTGTTGTTCGTGATTCATTGTTGATGTGTGTTTAATATGGGTTTTACCTTACCTCAGCATGCTTTCCTGGTAAAACGTTTCTACACTAGCTGGCTATGTGTGTTAAGTGGCTGCTTTTAAACAAACCTTCATGTTTTATGTGCAGAACATAAGACGGACTGTTTTGAGCATCGAAACTGACAGTTTACACGCTGCAATGGAGAACATTCTACACCGTATGCAATATGTCGTACACAGGGAAGGTCAGAATATTGAAAATGTTGCTCAGCGTCCAGGAGACCTTAATATTGATGAATAAAAGATTGTTTTCGGTGAGTTTCATGAATTCATTCATAACTGGACTCTTCCAGGGCCAGTATTTCCCCTGTCGGCAACTTTTGGTACTAATTTTTTCTTCTGCGGAATTCATCATTCCATTGTTTTCCACGGTCTGTATATGAAATGTGGTTCCATTTCGCTCATTCGTTTCAGCTGTTGATGCCGCCGAACAGAGAAAGTTATTTTATGGCCACCCTGCATAAATCATGTTGTCGGGAAGTTTCATTATCTTCATTTCTCTTAATCACAAAATAGTTTATAATCATACACCTTTAATGATAATTCGCTTTCTTGAAGTGTGCTTTATTATTTCTCATATCCATGAGCATGGCATTATCAATTTCCTGTTTCATTATCTTATCATCTTCTTCACACTGGCCATTATCCTCAACAGCGTTGTCAAATTCGATGGACCATAAAAGAAGAAAGTCATTTCTCCTGCATGAAAACCACCAATTGGAACGAAAAACAGTAGCTCACTGGTCACAAAGTCGATTGGTTATGGATGTTACAATGTGATAGAAAGCCAAAACGGTCGCTTTTAGTGAGACCTTTGACCAGCCTGGTACAATTAAAGAGCTCCTTTTTACAATGTTTTAAGTAAGTCACCACGATTCGGTCGTAAAAACACCTGATAAAACAAGATTTATGCTCTTCTTTTAGGGTCTGGCTGTTACACTAAGGGGTGATAAATGCCCAATCAACGCATACCACTGTATCACAATAACCATCCTCCAGCCCCCTGGAATGGACATCGACAGAAGCAATCTGTTTTTGGGGGAGGGGGTGTTTTGGAAAAGAGAAAACGCTCCCATTCCAGAAATAGAAACAAACTGTAAAAAAGAAATAAGGGGCGGACGAGAGTATTTTATTCCAAAACATCCCATGCTGATCGTAACCATTAGTTGAGTTCCCAGAAGGTATCTTTATTGGGCCAGTTGAATAGGAAAGTGTTTAGGGAGTGTCCTGTGTCCCTAAGGGGTGTACTAGAGGACTAAATACAGCCCTATTAAAGCCAGATGCATTTATTTCATGGTGGACATTTATCTTCAGCACATTTTGAATGAAATGAATACTCAGATAATAAAAAAGACTTATTTAAACGTAGTAAATTAGATGAATTGGGATATCAAAAGTTACAATGTTAGTGCACTGCTCACAAAAGCTTTTATTTCAATGTGATTTTTTTTGCGTGTATTATTCTTGTTTTCATTTATAGGAGGACCCCTATCCAGAACTATTTTTCTTTTGTTGATAATCAATTATGTTCCATTTCGAATAAAAAAAATATTAAAATTCTAATACCTTAATTCAAAGATAAATTTAAATAAAATTCTAGTTGAATATAAGATTACTATTATGAACAAGAATGCATAATAATAAACAAAAGATAAAGAAATACAATAAATAAATAACTAAAGAAAGAGCATTAGAATTTCTAATTTGAAATATCATAGCACGATAATGATTTAGCCTTGATTCTTCGTCCTTTATATTCTTTTTAGAAATTGAATCGTTGTAACAATGATCACGTGAATATAGCAAAAAGTGCATTTAATATACCAGTCGCAAAACGCACGGGAGTAAATTCTACATCTATGCAATGAAAAATATTAATGCAAAATTTACATAAAAATATTTTTGAAAATTTTATTAAAATTAGAATTTATTCCTTTGAAATCCTATTTAAAAAAATTGGGAAGTGAGATACATATATATATTGTCAAAAAATACGTTCCGAAGTTGCCAAAGAAAATGTTAAAATTTCGATTATTTTTTTAAAAAAAATAGTTACGAAAGAACTCAACAACATGCGATCTTTGGCGCTTTTTTTGGAGATTAGTCGTTAGAATATGGTTGTTACGATGCATACCGAATGTGTATTTTCGAATTTTTTCCGGTCGATTATAACTGAAAATGAACACACGTCTACAGTAATAGTCACAAAACATCTTCTAGATTTAAGTACAGTAGTTGTCACAGTAGTATAGTAGTAGTCGCAGTATTTAAGTACAGCAGTATTCACAAAACCACTTATTCTTACCAGACTTCTTATATTTAAGTCACTGAGACTTTGACTCATGTTTATATATTTGTGAAAGTAGAGACTGACAGACAGTCACCGTCTTAATTAAGTGGGTTCAAATTCATCTATACTTTGGATGTTAAATCTGTGTACCAAATTTTATACATTTTACTCTTCTCACTTTCAGTAATCGTGTAACTTATATTCGGACACACTGACAGAAAATTTTCTCTGAATGAATTTCGTTTAAAATTTCAAGGAAATTCCCAAATTGGGGGGGGGGGGAACATATACCAGGTTTTATTCTACTGTTCTCGAAACATTTTCGAGATATCGTGTTCACAGACAGTCACAATTCCAAAAATGTGTTTTTTGGATTTAGAGTGATCTTATAAACGGTTATATTATTCGTCAAAATCGCGAATTCGAATTATTCGATGTTTACAATACTTTCTCTTTGCACACTTCGTATACGAGAAAATAACTAGCGGAAGTTGTTTCACCAAACTTTTTCTCATACTCTCCAATAAAGGTGTTATCCTAGAGAATGCCTTTTATGATATTATCGTACTACAATAGTACAATACATTTTAGTGAAATAGTTATATACAGAAATATTAAATTTTGGAGTGGATTTAGCATTTTTACTGAATCTATCCTGTCATCCTTAGCAAGTTTCTTGGCGATTAATCCCCTGGCATGCCATTAATAGTACTTAAAATATATTATAATACTCGAATTTGTGCTTTAGACACGTGTTTCCTCACCATTAAAACTAAGATTTGGCACTAAACTGCCTTGTAGTCACAAAATCGCATGCCAAATTTGATATATTGAAGTATCTGCATTCTCGAATTATCGGGTTTGCATGTTTCTGACAGATGGTCACTATCTTGTTGAATTTGGTTCAAAATTTGTTAGGTGTCTACTTTAAAGATGCTAAATCTGTGTACCGATTTTTTTTTATATCTAGCTCTCTGTGTTCTGTGGGCCGCGGTGGCCTGATGGTAAAGTTTCGGAATCGGAGGGTTTCAAGTTCGTGACCCGATTTCCCGAAGAACCGTCGTGTAAGGGGATCTGTTGCACGTTAAATCCATCATGATCAAACGTCCTCCCGCTGGTGTAGTGTGTTGTGGAGAGGGGGGAGGGATGCCAGCTCAGGTGGCATCCTCGTCATCTGACCGCGGTTCAAAATTACGAGGTCCATCCCAAAATAGCCCTAGTGTTGCTTTAAACGGGACGTTAATATAACTAAACCAAAACTTTCTATGTTCTATAATTATCAAGTTAACTTATATTCGAACTGTCGGACAGACGAAATTCCTATGAACAAAATTTGATATAAATATGCAGATTTGGTGTCAAGACCATATATCAAATTTCCACTGTCTAGCTCAAAACGTTTTTGAGTTGTCTTTGTCACACACACACAGACGGATATTTTCAAATTCAAGCAAGTCTAAAACGTGCAAAATTCGATTCGGCAAATTTTCGAATTTGAATTTATTATACTTTCTCAATACTGCTTATTCGAGAAAGTAAAATGTAACTCAAATATTTGATTTTTTTTAATTAGAAACCGTTAAGTAGAAAGAACCGAAAATACATATTAATGCATATAAAATACATATAAATGCATATAAAATACATATTAATGCAATTATAATACTCAAACTCATTAGAGCTTTTGTATTATCACATAATTTTTAAAAATTTATACCTATGCACGTTGAAGCAGTTTCATAATTTATGTATAGAAAGTATATAAAAATATTCTTGGAAACATATGTCCTCAAATAAATATGACGAGTGGTTAAAAACAAAGAAAATTATTCTTAAAAAAAAAAGAAACAGTGGGTTTAAATATACATAATAAACAGACAATTAATTTACTGACCAAAATTGAACCAAATCTTTTTTTTTTTAAACCTACAATAGCAGCAACAAGTCATAACTGAATTTCAAACATCTAACCTATAGCCTATGACCATTGCAAGAGTGAATAGATTTGTTTGTTTTTGAAGAAATCTATCCAAAATTTGCGACAGGTCTATAATTTTATTGATGAGATCACATAATAATAATATCCTTTTACGCCTTTCAAATTTTTGATTGCGTTGCTCACAAAGAGGCATAACCTTTGGCTATATGCTTTGTAAACATGTCATTTTGGATGAGAATATGCAGAAAATAATCAGAAAAACAGACAAGAGTCCGAAATTTTTTCCCCACCGTTTTAAAAAGAAGTCTAAAACTTGCAGATTCATGAAAACTGCAAATGTCGAATTTTTCAAGAAATACAATATTTTTCTTTGAAAAGACGCATAAGAAAATAGATTATGGGTATCTTTTGAACAGTTTTTATCTGCTACAACAAAAAAAGCAGGAATTTTCGTCCTACGGGTGGGTAACCGTTCTTTGAATGAAAATAAATGAAATAATTCTCTATACAGTTTGTTATCTTAGTAATGGTAAACCCACAGTCATGGGAAAATCTTACAGAATTTTTTTCCAATGTGCTTCAACAATGCAGTTCCTTTTCCTCAAGGGGTTCCTTTGGCTGAACTATGGGTGACATTGTTATCCTTTTAGGATATCTTCAGAGGCGCCAACATTCATTCTACAAGAAGTAATCTAATTGAAAAGACCCAAAAAGAGGATTATCCAAGTTGTTTGTAAATATGTTCAAGTGATAACAAAATGCCATTTAATTTTTTTTAAATTTTGACGCATAACTAATTATCCATACATTACTATCTCTTGTATTGTCAAATTAACGTTATCATAAATCAAATGATATAAAAGAAATGAAAACGTTTACAAGTTTCAAAGCCCGTGCAAAAATACTAGATAAATTAATATGGATTTAAATAATATATCTGGTAATTTGTTTTTCATCCTTGTTTTCAATATCAGGATTACAATTTTTAAAGTTTTGTTTGTTATACAATGTAATATATGGTATTATCATAATTGTTTGCTTATCATATAATGTACTGTAAATACTTTGTATAATATACTCAATGTTATTACACTGTATAATGTCAATGTATTTTGTTGAATATGTTATACTTTTAGTGACCACCGAGATCCCATGCAATATCAGTTGTATTTCACCTCAGCTAGGTACTTTATGTCTAATTTTATATTCATGATTTTTTAAAGAAGTGTATTTTTAAGTTCAGAATTGAGATAGAAATTAACGCCTTACATATGTTAATAATAATGTTGCTTTACTTATTATAAAGTTATTAAGTTGTTCTACAAATGTTCTGTTCTTCGTGAGTATGAATTTTCTTAATAAAGTCAAATCATACGCCAAAATTTTAATTATACATATTGTAAAACAGTTAAATTCATGTTATTTTAAGTGATGATTTTTTTTATTATTCCTCTCGTTGTTGATTCCAACATTGATTGGTGCGACTCAGTTTGTGTATATCATATGAGCACATTCAGCAATTTGTTAGCAAAATTGAAGTATGCTGCTGAAAAAATTTTAAAATAGCAAATGCAATCATTTAACACACCAAATTTATTTACTATTGCACTTAATGTCTTAGTGAAATAAAAATGGAAATAAAGTATTCATAATAATATTCTGAAATAATCTATACAAATAAAACTGAAATTTTTTTAAAAAAATTTCAGACTAGTTGTTGATCAATTAGATGGCTGTGGATATTGATTGTATTTAATTTTTATTAAATCGTTTATTTTAAGCATCAAATTGTCAGATATTATAGAAGTGCTATTTTTATACTTTGCACATATTCTGGTCAATGCAGACATGAATCTCTCTAAAGAAGACCTTTCAAATAATTTCACGTTTCAATTAAAAACACAATTGCCCTGTTCATTTACCTTCTATCTTTCTAACTTCATTTATCGACAGAAAAAGGGAAATATTATTAAATTCGTTTTTTTTTTTTATTCGTCTTACAAACTACAAAGATATTAAACAGAGTTCTTCTTCCTTAAATTTTAACACGAAGAAAATCATCATATGATTAACCATTTAATGCATCAATGAAAATAATTTAAATTTTACAGAAACAAAGTAACACATTACTGAAAATTAGTCAAGGATACTATATATCTATATATTAAATACTTTTGTGGGCGTAAAATCAGGGTGAATTTATTAATCGTCATTTGATAACAACTCCCACTTTCGGATTGTTTATATGCTTACATCGGCGGAAATACTATTTTTTGGAATTGGATAGTATGAAAAAATGAGTTTAAGTCGAGTTAATTTTACAGCAACAGTGTAACCAATTACTGAAAATTAATCAAGGAAAATCTCTCTCTCTCTATATATATATATACTAGTCGCCTTTGGCGATCAGCCGGTTCGCCAATCTTAACGTTCGTTAAAATTTTAATAATTAAATATTTTATGCAAATTCCTACTTTAGCAGCTTCTTCATCAAAATATTTTAAAACTTCAAATTTTGATAATCATATAATTCACTCATAATATTATAAAGGCCTTCAGTCATGACGTAATATGTATCTCTCTAGTCTTCTGTTTGTTCCCGCAGAATTTATGCTTTAAATTAAAATGGAAAGGATTAATCCGCAATTAATATAAAAGCATTTTTTATAATATGATTACTGAAAACTGAGTCACTGAGCGGTTAAACATTATGGGCACTAAAGAATATCTTTCTTACAGCTTTATCTCATCTTTAGCTGAATATCTTATACCTCAAGAATTTGTCAACAAAATTTTCTCAGATTCATCATGAGCAGATCGATGAATTAACAATGTTTAATTTTAAATACATCAAACACTAAGAAAATAAGACGAATCGTTTAAAATAATCGGTCGAAAACAGGTTAAAAAAAAAACTACTTAAGAAACGATGTATTAAAAACTATAAGCATATACAAAAAATATATAACTAACATAAATACAATTTAATTATAAAAGCCTACAAGTAACCTAAAAATAATTTAAATCAAGTCCGAATCCGTTGAAAGTAGTTGTCAACAATCAGAATACAATGCGCATGCGTGAATTTTCAACGCCAGTTACGGTGACTCAAATGCGTGAATTTGATGCTATGCAGATTAGAAATTTTTAATTTCCTTTATTCTGTTTTATTTTAATTTAAAAGTACTTCATAATGAATATGAAAGATCGGTTAATTAACAATGTTTAATTTTAAATATATCAAACATTAATAAAATAAACAGAATCGTTTGAAATAATCGGCCGAAAAACCTTAAGCCTAGCCTCATTAGTATGGGGAAAAAAACTGAAACCTTACTCTTTTGGCGGTGGGGAAAATGATTTTTTTTGGCGGGAAAGTAAGTTTTTAATTAATAATTAAAATTCTAATTAAAAATTCCCAGGTGCACCATAGGGACTCCAATTGCATATTCCCGACCTCCAAGGTATATATGTATCAAATTTGGTAGCTGTAGGTCAAACGGTTTGGCCTGTAGAGCGCCAACACACACACACAAACATTGAGCTTTATATAAGTATAGATAAAACGCTTATGTGGATACAAAATCAGGCTGAATTTATTAATCGTCATTTGATAATAACTCGCACTTTCGGATTATGTATGTTTTAATTTGGCGGAAATACTATTTTGTGGAATTAGATAGTATGAAAAAATGAGTTTAAGCTAAGCAGTTTCGATTATAAATCTAAATAATCGAAAGCGAGAAAGTAGGACAAATGAAAGTGTTAAAGAACCCTTCATTAGAAAATCTACTCAGAATGAGCGAAATAGAAGTATTGAGCAATTTTGTGTACAGAGCGAACTTTCCGAGCGAATGCTAGAATATCGCGAATTTTTGTCGCCAATTCATTTCACCTTTTTGAAGCCAGCCAGTTATAGTTAACTATTCAGAATACTCTATCATTATTATTCAAATGTAATTTAAAATACAACGATAAAAATAATATACTATTTTTTGTGATAAGATATAAGTCGTCAAAGTTGATTGGCATGACTAAATTAATATTATTGAAACTCGCTGTCTTCAGACATTATTTCAATGTTATTAATATTATGAT
>JAPMOR010028594.1:0-36176 GCA_026543865.1 Argiope aurantia
ACCTTTAAATATCAAATAATGGAATAAAGAAAAGTCATAAGGCATTGTTTGTTCAATTCATTCATAATAACATAAAAAAATTAAAGAAATTCATCCTAAAACTTTTCTATTAAATTATCAAATAATTGTACAAAATTATATTTTATACTAATTTTTAAATTTAAATATTTTGTTAGTAAATGCATTCGAGACCAGGACAAATATTTTAGAGTCACAACTGGATTAAGGAAATTTTTTATCGTCGAAAAGGATTTATGAAAATAAGAAAGTTAATAATCTTGTGAATTACGCTATTAAAATCAGTCGGGGGAAAAAAAGATATTTTTCGAACGAAGAAAATGAAACAACTTGTAATTCTTAGTAAAGTTTAAGTTCATAGAAATGAAGAGGGAACAAACCGGTCTATAAAAAATGATTATAGATCTGTATAAATAAATAAACTAAGAAAACTAGAGGATGAACTTAGGTGCAGCAATTTTCACTATTCATCCTTTTTAATTAAAGTGAGTTATTGTTATAAACATTGCATTTTGTGATTAACCTCTATTAAATTAAATTAGCCGAAATTAAACAGCCATAGATCCACAGACCTTCCAAAAATGACTGACATTTTTTTTTTGCATTTAAATTATCACTTTATAATAACTCTTTATAATCATTTTTTACTTATTTATTTATTTAAATTATCACTTTATAATAATATATAAACTTTTTTTATATTCCTAATGATTCAAGAACCGATATGTCAAGGAGAAATCCGCAATTTATGATTCAAATTTGTATATTTTTTCATGAATTCTTTCAGTAAATCTAGTAAAATTACTCACTATAATGGCTTTCTGTGTATGAATACTTTCTTGAAATAACTCATATATTTGAATTATATTTTTTATTTATATATTTAAAAGAGTACCTGCTTGATTTTGGTGCGTTCTTGGATACTCAGTGTAATCATTTTGAGGATGAATTCCTTCCGTTGTTCACTTTTTTCCCGTTTCCCCATTCAGGAATATTAATAAAAAAATATAGAAAATTTTAAGCTGAATTACCTCTTGTATCTAATAAAATAAGAGAAAAACATGAAACTTATTAGATTGACTTATAAACAAGATGCAGTTTTAGTATTGAAAATAATAAATTAAAATGTAATAAAAGCAAATTCACTGTCGGCAAAATAACTTTATCGATAGTGATTAAGATTATTTAATGGCTATTGATAAATTATTTATTATTATTGAGCAAAATTAAATTTTACTTTGTTTCAAAGCTTAAGTAATTGTCTTTCTAGTGATACCAATTTAATAGACAAGCAAATTTTTCCTACATTTTAGCAATTTTTTTTAAATATCTTTTTGTTTAATTTCCAACAATGGATTACATAGTTGGCCTGTAATTCGAACTGACTATTTTTATTGTTTCATCAAATATTTTATCGTGTGTTTCTCTCATTGTTGAAACCTAAAGAAGAATTCTATTTAATATCTATGCATTTTACAAGACAAATAAAAAAGTAAAACTACAATTCCACTAAACTTAAAAGACAGATAAACTAAACATAACAGAGCTATGATATCGTGGAACTGATCTCCATTAGAAAATATATCAGTTAAAGAACAATTACTCTAGTAAGTACATCTGATGAGATTTACATGGAACTTTACTAACCAATGATACTGAATGAACTACTTAGAGATCAAATCTTAGTTTTAACCCTACAAAAATGGTCAAAGATTCGAATGTTAGGAATTTTAAGAAGCAAATCAATCATCAAAATAAATCGCGTAGAAATGTTAGATGCAAGTTCGAATTCAAAAGCAAAACATAGTCACTCAGCAAATACAGATCTATGAATTGAATGCCGAATTCCTAATTCTTTTTAAAAATATCTCCAACATTCTTATAGAAAGTGTGGACATAGATTTATATTAATTTGAATTGCATAAGCTTCATTATTCGAATATTCCAAATATTTTATCTACGGTAATAAATATGGTATTAAGCTTGGGAAAATTTTTTATTATAATTTACAAACTTAAATCATAGTACTTCTTGTAATTGTTTTCAGCGTTTACATATCATACCACTAAACACGTTTGAAAAAGTTTTATACGATTATTAAATGCGATGCTTGAGGTTTGTATCAACTTATGTTTCATAGAACATTCTTTAAATCGTAAACCTCTGCTCTGATTTCCGAACAAATGTTCCAACAGGAAAGTTTAAAATTTTGCCAACTCTTTCTAAGACCCTTTATCTATTAAAAAATTGAACAAGAAATATACCATTAAGGATGAATGCAAATTTCGAATGTAACCATAATTTTCCTTGTTTTATCTCCTTAAAACTGTTTTTTAATTAATGTCATTAGGACTCACTTATTTTCTTAATTTGATCAAAAGGATATAGCATTTAAATTGATTACATGTGAAATATCAAGGCATAATATAAAGAATATTTGGCAGCTCTGTTTTAATATAAAAATCCCAACATACCCTGAACAAAAATTTCTCCTTAAATAAAATTCTCGATTAAATGAATCGAAATCAGTGAAAAAAATCAGTGAAATCATCGAAAATCATTTTCAAGATTGAATTTATAAATATTTTAAAGACAGTTTCTTGAATATCTGAAGGGCTTACAAAAACTCTCTGTATTTTATGGGTGTTTCTTTTTGCGCAAGCGCTCCTCATCAACAAAAGGTAAAATGCAGTTTGTGCTTAGCAAATCAACTTTATTTTAAGCAAATCATCTTAATGTTAAGAAAATCATATAACTTTAAATAATAATAACTTTTTAGCCAATAATAATAATAATAATAATAATAAAATTTTAAATTAATAAATTTGTACTATACAAATTAAGTGCCTTATTGATCATACGGTGTATTTAATTGTCAGCAAATGGAATGATCAATGCAGTTAAAACCAGGAAGAGTTCTACAAAGGGAAAAAAAGATGAACGATTAAATTCTAATTTTGAGTATCCATAAAGGTGAACAAGTTGGTGAATTGATGAAATAAGGTCTTTTTGATGAATTTAAAAATGCATCTAAATTTGTTTAACTAATGAAATAATTTGAAAATAATTTTTTATATTCTCTTATAAGAATATATATTTTATTCATATTCCGAATTATTTGTAATTATGTTGGCATTTTATTTCATGGTATTTTTCTGAACTTCTTGAATGATCTTTTTGATTCTGACATTCTCTTGACAACTCTTGAATCAAAAGATAAACCAACAATTATCCTAAAGGCAAGATTTTTCTTAGGAACATCTTAAACTTTCCAGACGAGTTGTTTGTTCAAGGATTACCCCGGAAATTTTCTGCTGAGCTAAGTCAGCGAATATTGATCCCTCACCCCCTCTGAAAATATCTTCATTACCCCGTGGCCTACTCCCCGATGACTCAAAGCCTAGGCCTTTCAACGGTACTCAACAATGAACCTAGAATAAGCCCTCCTTCTTTTTTCGGTAAATGGAGGCATACTTTCCTAAAAAGCCATCTCTTATTCTTTGGGGCACCTCCTTAAAACAGCCCCCCAAGAAGTCAAGCAGACTGCGACCCCACCTGTACCCAGCACGCGTTAGCTGTCTAAGTTTCCCTAATTTACCCTCGTGTTGCCCTGTTACCTCCTCTTTTACTCTTAAATCCTCCGCTTTTTTATTATTTATTCCTTCCTTTCTTTTCTTTGCACCCCCTCCAGAGGCTTCCCTAAAAGGAAACTAGGTCATATTTAGCGGAGGAAGAATTTACTTTTACTTTCGAGCGGAGCTGCAGAAAGGTTGAAAGCAAATGTAGGTCATTTGACATTTTACGAAAAGAATTAATGTGCAAAAATAAAAGGATTTTTTTTTCAAAAGGAATATCTCAGATTTATAGATATTTCATATCACTGCGTGTTCAGTTGTTTGAATTTTAATTAATATCAGGTAAAAGACAAATAAAATTTTAAAAATGTATGTGAAAATGAAAAGCTTTTACTGCTCTGTTTTTCAACTGTCATAATTATTTGGAAAATTTACCAAAATTTTATGATAAATTATAGAAATATAGTGAACAAAATGTTCTTAAAATTTGAAGTAAGACAACTTTGTTTGAAGATATGAAGTTATTATGTGGTTAATTAGGCAAATATAGCAGTTTGATAACAATTATAATATATTTGAACTATCAAAATCCGAACCGTTATATAAAAGTTAATTAGGTTTAATAAAAAGGTAATAAAATAGATAAAATTTTAGGTAGCATTAGAAATAGGATTTCGCTACAGAGAATTAAAATGCTACATTTTAAATCAACTATTCCTGTAGAACTTTATTTTCATGCAAAGAAAGGAAAATAGAGAATCTCCACGAATCCTTTCAGATGAGCTTACATATCAAAATATATTATAAAGAAAATCATATTAATACTTAGATTATACAGAAAATCAAGATTTACCACTAGCTATAGATATTAATAGAAATCTATTGGATCTATTTATCCAATAGAATAAAGGATAATCTATTCAATAAATTTTAATAAAAATCTATTGGAGTAAAATATTACTTTTTTCAAAAGGTGAAACTCTGATTGTTGCATACAAAATTGTTATATGATTAAGCAATATAGATAAAGATTAAATAGACTTATAAAAGTGATAAAATATTTCAAAATAATGTTCTTGTACCAAAAAATATTCCAACTTAATATTTTAAAATATTGAATATTAGTTCTCTCTTTTTGGTACTTGAAGTTTGTCCTTTAATTCACCAAAAGATAGACAAACACACACTTTTGTTTTTATTATTATTAGAATTTACAGGAAAAAATTTGATAGTGTTGCCACTTTACGTATAATTATTATATCTTTCTCTGCATTTTTACAGCTACAAGACATTTATTTAGCTACAAATAGCGAAAGAAACTTAACTCCCTTTATTAGAGAAACTTTATACCTGCTCTTTTTTATGCCTATGATAAGTTGGAGATTTATTTCAATGAAAATTTAATTTAAATTATATTAATAAAAATGAATTTTAAAATTATTTTAAAAGCCCAAATGATTGTAATGCAATTTTTTAAACATTTCATTATAAAGTTGAAAGTTTGATGGATTGAAACTCGTTCATGAAAAATAATTTAAGAATAGTAGAAATAGGACTAATTTTTCATCAAGATAAATATGTTTCTATAACAACTTCAAATATGTTACTGGATGTAGTTCATGGGTTTTATTAAAAAACTAATAAATGGAAATAGAAAATTAAATACTTATTGCAGCATCGCAAAAGAATACGCAAAAAAATATCTTCATTCCATAATTTTTAATAATGGAATAAATCATGAAATTAAATAATTGTACGAAGCATAAGAAATGGCATGAAATGCACTAGAAGAAAAACAAGTATTGTGAAACTTGCATCAACAGATGTAAAAAAATCCCTCAATTCCCATTTTAAAATTACACTAATATAAATGAAATCACAGCAATTTTATTTATATTAGTGAATAAATATTAATTAAATTTTAAGATGGTACAGAAATAATTTTATAATATAATATTTTCACAAGTTAGTGCCAAGAAAAGCTGAAATTTACCCAAATTTTTAGTTAATTAAAAAATTTTAAATGTCTCTTCAGTGAGTTCTTAGTAATTTTGTAAAATAAATGTGAGCTTAATTATTTCTTTTAGAGCAAACGATCTGGCCATTAGACGTTTCAAGTACACTTTAGCTTTTATCACTAGTAAAAGTTCTATAACATTGTTCCTTTGAAATCAAGTATATGAAAGAAACATTTTATCAAATTAAACTTGGAAATCTTCATTAAAAAGTAGTTTGAAATTCACAATGAAATATAGAAGCATATACGATAGCAGATATATTTCATTATATTTTAATGTGCCTGATCTTGATGTAATTCTTAATCTAGTTTACTCAAGGTTACAAAAAAAAGTATGGGGAATTTACAATTCTATGGTCCTGAAATCACATCCTTTTTTTTTTTTTTTTGTCTGCATATACAGAAATTGAATATATGATATTTCATGGCATAATTTTTCCCCTTGATAAGTAAATAATGGAATTTTTTTATTTAATGCGTAGCGGATGTTATATTCTTAAACAGTAAAAATAAATGTTTTTAATTAAATAAATAACTGCTTAATTATTTATTTAATAATTTTATCAGTTTTTAATAAAATTTAATAATTTTATTAGTTTTGAATACTTAAAAATAAGTAATAAGAGTGCATAAAGCTAGGAGTAAAAGCTTGCCAAACATACATGGAAGTTTTTTTTATTTTGCAGGATCTAATCCTTGTTAAAGGAAATAATCACAAAGTATTATGTTTTAACATCTGCTTCTATTTTTTTTTATTGGATTAGATGATAGAAAATATTAAAAATATTTCTTTGAAATATAAAATTAAAAGGCTTGAGATTTTTGTACCCATCTTTTTCTGCTTATTTAATTAAACCTGAAATCAAAACTGTCAAAAAATCATTTTTGTAATCGTAGTAGTTTGAAGTCTTCCTTTCCTTTTTCCATTTCCTTTTTCCTTTTTCATAGTACTGGTGTTTTTTTCACACTCTGAGCTGGAATTTCAAAATTAAAATCCTATCATTTTTATCTTAAAAATAATTTTATATATTTCAATATAAAAATCCTGGATCTAAAACATACTGTATAATTCTTTAATATGCTAATTGCTAATATTGGTGTATAGGAAATATAGTATAAATACCATCTAATTTTTTTTAAACATGTAGCAAAGTGTATGAAGTTTCGAAAATATTGAAATCTGATGTTTACTATCTAATAAGTACTTTTTAACAAAAATTTAAAGAAAATAATTAATTTCAAGGAAGATGCTTTGCTTTCAAAGCACAAAATCATGTAAAAGAATTTGCAAGAAAATTAACCATAATCAAATTTATATCAAGGACGTTTTAGCGGTCTCAAAATAATATCAAGGCTTTTATGCGAGATAACTTGTTTTGCATTTCATTTGCTCCAAGGAGCTCTTGAATTCATTCTTATAGTTGCTAATTTACTGTATAATTAATTTATACACTTGTACCTCAGAAGATTACTTTATCGATACTTCCGGAATGACACATATATTTACCAATATCTCCTAGATTCTCTCTCTCTGATTTTGTTTTGTTTCTAATTCGTGAATTTTTTTTCAAATCAATAATATTGCAATAATACCTTTAGTTATTCAATTTCAATGCATTCCTAGGAAAATACTTTGAAAAAAAGTTAGCAATGATTTTGTGTTTATTTGTGTACTTTTTATTTTTATTTTTACTTATTAATTTGCATGTTTTAATATTTTATTGCCTTTGTACTTTTTTAAAATCCCAAATAAATGAATCTAGGTACTACAATTTATATAACATTCAGTGATGTGTAGTATAAAATTCACCTTGAAGTAAACAATTATGATCCAACTAATTATGAAAAAGATTATTATATGTGCAAATGAACTCCAATATTGCTATTCGCGTTTCAGTTTTAAAGTAAGGAAAGTGTTGAAATAGTAAATGTTAAAGTAAAAATAATGTTTTTTTAGAAATGTTTTTCAATTTTATTTATTTACTTTTGAAAAAAAAATGAGTAGATTAATAAACATAAATAATTTCCTCCTCTTCTGGATGTAAAAATTAATCTATTGAAGTTAAAGGTTGCTTAGTGTTGTAATTAGAAGCTGAGTTTCGTTTTTAATAAGTTTTTTCAACTTAAAAATAAGAAATTTATCCAATAATTTAAAATAGGATGAAAATCAGTATATAGAAAAAAACTCGCAATTATTTTTTTCCTTTATGCCGTAATTTACATAATTAAACAAAATAAAACATAATAAATTACATATTTAAACAAATTATAAAAAAAGTTTTCAATGTATAAAAGTATAAATGTCAATTTATAGATTTATTAAGTTTATTCTATGAAAAGACTTTAATAGATAAGAACAAAAATTGAAAGATCGAAATTTATTTCGCATCAATAAGTTATTTTAAAATGACAGTTACATGATTTAAAATATTTCTAACTAAACACTTTTTAAAAATAAATTTCATATATTTTCTTTTATAAGTTTTTAGTTATTCTTTTCAATGTTTTCTCTTTATATCTGAACTTTTTTCTGAAATTTTTGCAATATTTTATTCGTTTCTTCGCTTCAATCACTTCGTAACTAAATAGATAAAACAAATTCCTCTCGAATCAGATTAGATAGCTTGGCGCATGCTCAGTTACACAAACAAGGTTTTTTTTTTGTTTTAGATTACAATTAAGCATTATAAAGGGAATTATTCATCTCTAAATGATAGGAAAATTATGAATTATAATGCATTAGTTGAATTAGAATTTTTGATCAGATTTTTTTACAGAATATTACTGATTTCTCTGAAGTAATTATGGATTGCACAAATTTTTCAATCCTTTGTAAGTAGATAAAAAAGTATTTTACAATTTTATAGAAGTAAATAATCATTTATAAATATATTTGTATATTATTCCATTTTCTTTAAAGCTTTTAAAAAGCTAAAGAATATTGTTAGTATATATTTTTGTGCTTTGTTTTTGTTACAATTAATTTTGTTTATAATATTTTTCCCTGGGTTAACAGATATAGATAAATATTACTTCTACTCATGCATTTCCTAACTAGTCACCATATGTAAAAAATATTTCTCTTTTTAAAATGTTTAATTAAAAACCTTTTAATGGAAATTGAAGCTGTAAAATTAATTAATTATTAACGTTTTGGTCAAGTATTAGTTAAATAATAGTTGCAGTCGTTTTGGGCACATACATTATAGATTTGAAATTCGAACTACTTTAAATCAGTTTTAATTCTGTAGAATATATTTATAACAAAAACATTACTGTTGAACATTTTTTCCAAATAAATAAATCATTGAAATGCCAATGTAATATTTAATTCGTCTTCAAACATAATTTTATAATTTTTTTATTTTTATAATTTAACATTTTACAAATTTTCTAATAGTTGCAAAGACTTGTGGAAAAATTTAAATCATTAATTTAATAGAAAAATGAAGTTAATACGCAGATTGACAATGCATAATATGTAGTTAGTTAGAACTAAAGGAGAAATTTTATAAGACATTGTGTTAAAGATGAACTACCGAATGGCTTTAATTTTATAAAATTAGTTAAATAATAAATTGAAATCGAATGCTATTTTATTATGTAAGACATACCTAGCAAACTAATAAGGTAAAAATAATTTTAAAAAACGATTATTAATTTTTTTTAAACAGGCGATTTTGTCTATGCTTTACACTATATAAAAAATCACTGTAAAACTATAGATAGAGAATGAAGAGTAAAGTAAGCAAAGCTTGTTATCGGTCTTAAAACTGAAAAAAAGGAAAACAATTATTATTTATATATCTATGTTGAATAGCAGCATGGTAATCTGCAATTATCCTTTTGAAACTGATAAGCGTTTCTTTAAATCAGTTTTATAGAAATATTTTCTATTCGTTAACATATTTTTGTTTTAATAATATTTTAACTTGAAATTCGATTATTTATGGTACAAGATTGGACATGATAAAATTAAATCGAAAATATTTTTAAAGCTTTACTATTAAAGAAATGCTAACAAGACGATAGTTATAGGAAGGGTTAATCAAGATTGATGTGAGTCGGCTTCTGTTCGCACATGAACTATGACACTTACCTTTGTCATCAGCCATTCTGCGATCCTTTGACGGCTTCCTCTGGGGTCCTTTTAAAGACTCCTCTAGCAAGGGACAGATTTCCGGCAGGCGACTGTTGAAAAGGGGGTTCTTCCTCACCGGTCCACGCCGACACTCAACTTCTCCCTCGAACTCGAAAAGTTATGGAACAGCAGCCCCGCCTGAGGAGGACAAAGTCACCATCCTTTTCTGAAGACACCGTTTTAACACTCCTCTTCCTTCCTTTCTTTATCTTTTCTTTCGTTGACTTCCAATAATAACTTGGACTTGGCTGGCTGGCTGCTGTCTACATTAAATACACCTTTTTGCAAGTCTGGCAGAGACTGGCTATAACAAAAGAAAAATTCGCCGGAATTCCTTTTATTTTATTTGTTCTGAATAAATTCGGGCGAGCCAAGGCAGCAGATTTGACGAGAAGAGGCACATAGCTGTCTCAAAATAACATCTTCGGCTGCCGTGCTGCAACGCCGCATACTTCTTTCATAATAAAAACAAGCAACACACTACTTGGAGCAAGCAGGCAGACGAAGAAGAAATAAAAAAAAAGAAGGAAGAAATGACACAGAGGGAGGGGGGAGCGGTAAAAATTATTTTTGAACCTCCAACTCTTGAAAGCGCAGCTTGTCTTTATGATTGAGATTGATACTAACTTCCCCAGGTTGGGAAAGGGGGGGGGGATGTGGTTCCAGAAGAGTGATCCCATTGGATGTGAGTCGCGTGCCGCGCACGCGCCGTCGGGGAATCAAGGAGGGGGATTGGTTGACAGGATTGATATTAAACCACGCCTAGATTAAAACACGTGGTCGGGAAAAGAGAAGTATGTTTTTGCGCCTGTGAATCGTTCAACGCTATATGGCGTATGAGCTGTGCAGGAAAAACGATTTGTCATGCAAAAAAAGGAGGCGGCGCGTAAATTGCACGCTTCAAATGCGATTTTTATGAGATTGTTTGATAGTAAGCGATCAGAATAATAAAGCATATTACCACTCACAGCTGAACTTTTTTTTGTCATTATAGATTTAGTATTAAAATAATAAAAATTCAGCTGATTTTTTTATAAATTAGCCATATTTTTTATGATTATTTAAATTTAAAAAGTTGTTAAAATAGATAATTTTTTATTAATTTTTGTTGCAATTATAAATTTTAAAATTTGTGTTCACTATCATCTCTCATATTTTAAAATAAGTACAGAAGTTTATATAGTTTTAAAAGCTATATAAACTTTTTTTAATCCGTTAGAAACAATGAATTACATAATATCACTCATAACAATTTATGTTAATAGTATACATATCAAAAACACATATTTTTTTAACAAAAAAATTCTTTTTCATTAACGAAGATACTCAGAATTATTTCATGACGATTTGATATTATTTAATTAAGTTTGTTCAGTAAAAGAATATAAAGGAATATTAATAAATGGCTTACCTCTTTAATTAAAAAAATAATATAAGAGAAGTATGGACGAAATAATCCGAGATGTAAAGATATTTCTATTGCTATGGAAATTAAGGTTTGAGCTAGAATTATAATGCGCATTAAAAATAATAGAAACAGGTTTAATTATTCTTAATGCAAGCCTAATTACTCTATTTTAGAAATCTGAAGAAAACTATTTAATGTATTTAGATGTAAAAATATCTCAATTTTCATGCAAAAGTAATAATACTATACACAGTGTATCACCCATTTTTCGCAGCTAGTTGATTCTCCAAGATTAATAGTTGATGAAAATTTCAAATAAATGTTTGTATACTGTGATCATATTGGCTTCTTTAACAAAGTAATTTCAAAGTTCAAATTTCGAGAGATATGTAAACCATACTGTTTTAAAAAAGAACCTTACATTGATCTATCCTGATTCGTAATTTATGATGCCTCTGACAATCAGAAATTTCTTTGATTCAACAAAAAAAATGTAATGTTACTTAATAAAGAAGCCTTTTTCAAAGTTAGGAAACAATACACTTGTGCATACAATATTCTTTCAAAAAGAGTAGCAATTTTTAAAATTAAATGAACTTTTAAAATATTCATCATTGTCTATTTTTAAAGTTTAACCTTAATTATAAATACAAAAAAGCGACTTTTTTTTAATGTGCCTTATTCAGCTTGGAAAAATAAGTCGCATCTTCGTGACATTATCAACAATAATGCTATAAAAATCTAGAATGAAATAATTATTGTAACAATGAAAATGATCTGAATTTTATTACAATGAAATTTTCGCATTGTAATAAAATATGCCCAAAGTAACAAGGCATATTTTACTACATATTAAATAACAGGGCATATTTTGTTAGCAATTAATAAAAAATGCAACAAAAATTATGACAGCTAAGTCGGTATAACTGAAAAAAAGAACATTTTTTTAAAATTTCAAATTGGTGCACGTTTTATTTTTGTCCAATAATTTTTTCAGCAATTTTGGAGGAAAAAAAATCCTCTAAATTTTTCTTAAATTTAAATTAATAAAAATGTTAAAAAAATTGTAGCGAATTGTCTATTTCTATCCTTTAGAATATAACTGAGCGAAATTTGATATCTCTGATTCAAATTGCTTGTTCTACATAACGCCAACACACACATACTTTTTTATTTGCTGCAGTGGTGAAATTTAGTGAAGTCCGTATCGATTTAATAGCACACAATTTTTATATCGATAACTTTTAAATATTTTTGAAATATCAGGTTTTCATAAACAATGAATTCTTAAGATTAATTCATTAATCAACTTAATATTATTTTTAAATGCCGAAACTTTAAAAAAAATAATTTAGATTATTCTTAAACTGAAAAACGTTTCAGCTCAGTCACAAATAGAAAAAAAAAATGTAGAATTTTTAGCCAAAAATTTGATGGTTGGATCATTTTATTCTAATTTTTGAATGATAAAAAAGAAGAGAATCGTTTTTACTAAAACTTTCAAAATATTACTACTTAGTATTATAAAATTGTATCTCAATTAGAGATTTACCCACAGTTTCGAGATAAGATAAATGATTCAAAGATGATATTTATATATATTATATATATGGATATATATATATATATATAGATAGATATAGATCATTATGATCCGGTCGTTTTGTGCTCTTAGCAATATATGAAAACTAATTTCAATTTTCTTTAACATCGAGGTATTCTGAAGAATTTGACTACAAATGTTTTAAATACATTTGATAAACAAAAAATATAATAATTAAATATGCATCTAGTTACATTAATTTGCAGTTTGATTATTATTCCAAAATAATTTATTTCACATGGTTTTTTTATAGCTATTTTTCAGTTTTTCGTGTTTATTTTGTATAGGAACAATGTACGAAAAAATATAAAAACTTCAAGTTCTATTTTATGAAAAAGAGTAACGAAAACAAAATAATAGCACATTTCTTTCATTTAAGCTCTAAATATGAATTCTGGTTCAAATTTGTTAGCTCTGGTTCAAATGATCTGGCCTGCAGAACATGTTTTTAGAAGCAGTATCATTAAGATAGTATTCATAAGATTTTAAAATTGTTCGTGCATAATATATTTTAGTATTTTAAATATTTATCATCAAAATATATAGTTTACAAAATCATTACACCTTAGTTTCAATCATTATGGATTACTATAATTGCAACTATATATCTGAAGATATATTAACGAATAACTATGTATTTAGGGATAATGCAATCATTTACAGGCTTATTTCATTCATTTATCATAATATTGTCATTAATCTTTTGAGCATTTATTTTCTTAATGTGATCACTTTATTTTCTTAATATTATCACTAATCTTTTGAGCATTTATTTTCTTTGGGAAAGAGCAATAAACTAAGGAGCATTTCTAGTATTTCAGATACATTTTAATAGCTATCACTAATTTTAAAAAATTAAAAATATATATTTTTTTGGTTATTATTAATATAAATAAATTTTTCGACACTGCTGATTAGGAATTTTCAAAAGGAGTAAATATTAATCTATATTATTTTAATTATCTTTATTAAGTAAAAAATGGGATATAGGGGTGTAAATTATTATCTGTTTAAAACATTTAAATGCATTTTTCAATAAACTAAAAAGACATCAAGTTGTTTATATTAAAATTAGTAAAGATAAATTGTTAATAACTATTTAGATTATTTAAAAAATTTAGTAGAGGTAAAAGAAATATGACATATGACTTTTGTTTCTTACTATATATCAGTGATTATTTCTGTCATATAAAATCTACATATATGACAGTGATTACACTATGATTATTTCAATAGCACATTTTTTTTAAGCATTTCAAAACATTGTGAATTGGGTTGTTTTATAAGTGGAAAAAAATCGTTTATTTAACTAAATAATAATGTTCTAATGCATGTATCATAAATATAGAGCAATTATAATATTTTAATCATAATACCTGGATCTGAAATATATCATCTGCAAAAATTTTTTGTATAAGATCTTTATGTTCTCACATCGATATAAAGAAATGAAAATGTTATTTTTTCTTTCTAAAGGCAAATATTTAACAAGTACTTATACTTGCTTCTCTCCAAAATATTTTTTAAAATAATTTTGGAAAGAAGCATGTGTGCCAATTTAGAATATTAAAATAATGATGGAATAATGAATCCTATTATTTGAACAGAAAGCCATTTTTATATATCGCTTAATGTGCAATTTAAGTTTTCATTATTGAATATAAGTGCAATAAACTTAATTATTTAACTTCCACTTGATTAAAACACTTTTTATTTTAGAAGAAGGCTTCGATACATATTCTTTTTTAGATTGCATATATTAATAATATCGTTAAGATGTAATATTTTTTCAAATAGGATGTCTTTTCCTATCAGCAAAAACTATTTTCTGAACGTTCGAGATAACTCAGATCTTTTGTATTATATACGGCTGATTGAAATAATTCAGATTTTATTATTATACGTCACACTATGTGAAAGACTTCTAGATTCACTTTTTCAAATAATTTTTAAATGTTCAGGTTCTCTACTTAAAGAATATTTGGAAACAACAATCTAAAAAGTTCAGATAAATGCATTTTTGAAAAAACTTAATAATGATTATTTTTCTTTATTTTAAAACTAAAATGAATTTTCAAGATAGGAAATTAGTATGATAAATAGTTTCATGCTAACTATAATTTGTTTAGTATGAAATCGTGTTTAAGACGCAAAGGAGAAAGGCATTTCCTTATTGTTTGTTAATATAAAATAATTTCTTAAAATGTAATTGAAAAACTCAGTGTGTTTGAAAGCTAACATAGAAAGGTTTTGGGTAATTTAATAGAGAAAATTCAATTCTTCATTATTTTTAAGAAATATGTTTAATTCTTTTCAATGGAATTTCTTTTAAAATATCAACATAAAATATGAATACAAAAAATAAGATGAAAAAGAATTAAGAATTAGAATTAAAGAAGAATAAAATTGCGAAAGTGAAATTTTAAACTCAGGTTAATTAATTATTTTTGGATAAAAGTTATTCATGATTTTCAATAATTCTCAATTCAAATGCTTATTGGATAAAAACTTAAAATAAACGTATATTTTTGTATTTTTAACTTTCGTATGGCTTAAATGAAAACATTTAAAGCAAAAATACAACATAAACAGTTTTTGAATTTTTAAGTAGGATTAGAAATAGATTCTATCCCTATTGGATTTCATTCCCAATAATTAATATTATTTGGGAATTAAAATAATTAGGAATAGTGAGTATTAAAATGCACATGGAATTTGATAAAATAACAATAAGAAAATAAAACCTTGGAAATTAATTTACAATTTTTTATTTAATATTTCCAATCCAACATTTTCATTAATGATAGCTGCTATAGTCATCTAATATATTGTTTTCAATGAATGTGTTGCAATGTATTTATTTAAAATATTTGTGTTTGAATACTTTTCAGAATATCATGATGAAGAAAACTCAGATGTAAGTATCAAATGAAATAAAGATTACAAGTTTAATGATTATTTATTTAAAAAATCGTTTTGTATATTGCTTTAAATGAGGATTTTTTTGATTTTCTTTACTACTGAAGTATATTCTTCATAAAGTTGTAAAAGAAGCATTTCATAATCAAAATTTACATTAAATAAAAATAAAATTAGAAAACTTTCATCGTTTTACTTAATTAGTATGTTAACTATGTTAACTATAAAAAAATCTTTCATCAAAATAATTATACATGTATGTAATATCAAAAGACTATTTAAGTTTTTAAAAGATATCTATATTTCAGTCAAAATAATTACAAAATATAAAAATTCATAAGAAACTATTCAAAGTTAATGGTTTGTAATAATACTGAGTTTGTTTCGATTTCGAGTTTATAATTAATTATTCGTTCTCAAATAAATTCTGAGAAATTCTTCAGATCATCAGTTTATTTCCATTAAAAATTAGCATACATTTTCAGCATACAAAAAAAAATGTGATCTCCGCCTAAATATTCATATTAAAACATCATTAAATCCTGTTTAAAGCAGGAAATTATTTTATTTAATATAAAAAAATTTAAATTCTACATTTAATCATTTTCAGTGATTGAGTGCAATAATATTGATTAATAATAAATAAAATTCTTGACTAATGAATATTGCTAAAGATTCCTTTTGGATGAAGATGGAACTCTTTCTGATTCTACATAACGAATTTAAAAGTGTTGATGAGAGATTTCACTTGTTATAAATATAATAAAATATAAAATAAAATAATTTGCAGGGCAAATTGTTTGACCTGAAGATGCAAACTTTTGCCTGGATATACTTTGAAGGATAAAAATGTGCCCTTTAGAGAGATTTTTTTAAAATTTAATCAGAAATTTAATTAATTAAAAAATAAGTTTTCATGTTTTTCAACAATAAATTTCGAAAATATTTCTGGTTGGTTTTTTTACTGTTTTAAAGTGGAAAACTTTATCTTTTTAATGATGCCTGTTTATTATTGTAAAATTCCTTAGATTAGGTTTAATTAACTTTTTTACATATTTTAAAGTTTATTTCCTTATTAGAAATGAAATCAAAATCCTTTTTATTGTTCCTACCAATATTTGTTCGTGTGATTTTCTTCCAATATTGAAAGCTTAAGAAGGATTCATTTTAAAATTTATGTTGCTTTCAAGATGGATAAAAAAAATACAGTTACAATATAACTAAACTTAGGCGATTGAACTGAGGTACGATGTTCTGGAACTGGTTCCCAATAGAAAAAAGTCATATACACAATGAGCTGAACATAATATGCTTTAATATCTGGCAATTTGATAAAATCCTGAATATGAAGTTTTATCGAAACAATTTATTTTAAATTAAATATAACTAAAATATCTATAGTGAACTAACTGGTCGCCAAAGACGACTAGAATAAAATAAAGCATATTTCTTATATTTTAAAAGCATTAAAAGATAAATAACATCATAGAATTTTATAAGTTGCCTTAATTTCTACTTAAATTATGCCGTAGTAGATATTGTATTACAATGGTATTTTATTTCAGTAATACAATGAATACTTGTACTTATTAAACTTATAAAATAATTAATTATGCCTTAAACTTATTAATAACGCATTAATTTTCATTCTTCTCATAAAAAAGAACTTTAAGCATACAAAATATTTCAATGAATTAAAGAATTTCTGGTGAAAACAATTAACATACTTGAAGAATAAAATTAATATTATTAAATTAAGCTTAACTTGAGTCATAATAAATACTTGAATTTCTGATTGAATGTTTTCTGTGTGTCAAATAAAGATTTTGTAACTACAAATTACAAGAGAGCTTTCTAATAAAATCCGAATGTTTTCCATAAAATCTCTAGCAAAACTTTTTCTAAACTGTCAACTAACCTTCAATAATAATTTATGCTTCAATTCTAGGATAGATATGCAGATAAGTTTTTCATAATCTGTGACATTTTAGAATTTAAAAAGTACAATATCTTAACACAGATATTGAAAGTTACTTTTGTCATACCCTTGAAAAAATAAGGCCTATATTATTTCAAAGTTTCCGTAGTTATGAGTATTTTAATAATTATAAATCAATTCTGATAAATCGATAACTTCATGCAAAATGAATCAATGATATAAAGCTGATTTAAGCGCTTGATTTCTAAAAGTATTTTGAAATAAAATTTTTCTGTCTCATTTATAAACTATTTAGTTTAGTTTAAACCATTTATATATTATTATTGAATATTAAAATATAGATATTATGGATATTGAAATATAGGTATTCTCTTCAGGACATATTTAGTCTATTAGTTTGAATTAAGACTAAGGCAATTAATTTCTCAATGATAAATATTTATTTACCTGACTTCATTACTTAATTTTTATAAAATGTCTAGTACCTACCATCTCAAATACCAATAACGCATCAATTTTAAATCTTATATTAATTTAACTTTTTCAGAAATTATATTAACATATTAAATTATTTACAGAAAATAATAGACTGAGAATTCTAGTTAATAATCATTTATTCATTTGTTCTCTATCAATGTAATTTCGACTAAAGGCTGAAAATATCAGAAAGAAATTCCCAATATTACGAATATTATTCATTTTCTATTCTTTTAATATAATTTTTACTACAGTAAAAAAAATGACAGTGTGAGTAAAATTCATATATGTAGTCTACACTAACATTCTTTTTTGTTAACTGCTGCATTTCTTTCCGAAATAGAAAGAGAAATATGTCTTATATAAAGAATATATCTCATATTTAATATTCTTATGCATTTATATTGTGGCATTTTTAAATAATACAATCAAAAGTTGTAAAACTCTTTATTACTTTCACTCGAATGGGCATATATATTCCAAAAATCAGTCTTTATTCCCTATTAGGTAAATAAATCAAGCTTTTATATCAGTTATCTTAAGAACCATTTTTACACGAGATTAAAGTTTTAATAATTCAAAAATCATATCTAAAAGATCAATTGGCTTAATACGATTACTCAGACTTTCTTAACTATCAATGATTTTTATAAGAAACATTAGGTTGAAGATATAAATATATCGTCTATTTGTCTATGATAAATTGGTTTCCTGTTATGATTCTTAATAATTTTTTTTTGAAATTTTGCTATACTAATGTTGCTATTGATATTTAACTTAACACCTAAACAATAATGAATATTTTTTAAAGTGCGTCCATTTATAAGTAGTTTCAGTCAGAATGTTAAAATATTGGTAGAAGTTTTTTCTCATCTGTTAAATTTAAGTTCAAAATTCAGGAAAGATTGAAGAAAATAAGAGTGATAAATAGAACAATAAACAATGCGTATAAGATCTTGGTTTTAGTGCATACTGCATGCCCATCAAAGATTCTTTGATGAGGATACCATAAAAAGCTACAAAAAATAAATTTTGGAAATTATCAATCCTGGGTAATCAGGCAAAGGTAGCTAGCTAGTTTTCAAAATAAACTTTAAAATCTGTCTTGTCCAAATTTTTAGCTCATGGATATGCCAAAGCTCGGAACCATAATAATAATAAAAAAAAATAAAAAAAAAATTAAAAAAATTTAAAAAAATTCATATTTAATGAACGCATATAACAGTGATTTAATAAGGATTATAAAAAGTTAAAAATAAAATATCTTTTAAGAAACTGGCAAATAGTTTTCGGAGATTCTCAAGATTTTAAATATTTTATGTCTCATTCAATACTAGAATTAAGTACGACATTGGTAAAGAGAAATGAAAATTCATTAATCATTTTCTTATGAAAAAGCTTCTAAAATTTATACTGAAAAATAACAATAGATACAAAATTCTAATATTTGACGGGTCTTATATAAATTCAGATTCATTCAGCTCATTCACATAGTATATAATTAATCTTGCACATTCTCAATATTTTTAAATATTTAACACTTCGAAAAAAGATAAGCTTGAAACTTTTAGGAATAAGTTCTCAAAAATGTTATAATTCAAGCTTAAAAAATATTTCCATATTTAATTTATGAACAATTCTAAAGGATTATGAAAGCAAAAATAATTTTACAATTCATTAGTTAACGAAAAGGGGAAACATTTTCTAGTTTATAAACAAGATAAGAACCCTTTATCTTGCAAATGAGCAATAATATAATACTTTATTTTTTATTTTTTACAAATAAAGGATGATAACCTTTTAACAAAAAAAAATGGGAGTCTGAATGTTTTAGTTTATTATAACTCATTCAATATTGCCATTGATGTAAGGAATATATTCATTGGTTTGTTACTTATTTTAATCTTCTTGTAGAGTAAAATAATAGTTGTAAATTTATAAAGGAAACCTCAAAATTGCGAAAGCAAATGTTAAAAAAGCATATGCATTTCGTAAATACTTTGTTTTTCTTCGTACCTATGCAACAGATGTTTCCAGTCAGAAAGTAAACGTCCACGTTCTCTAATACAAAATAACAACTTTTGAGTTATTTCTACATCTTCCGTCTCCCAACAACCATATCAAATATCGCTAAAAGCAACATGGTTGCTTTCCTGTCAACTGTTATGTGCAATTTTGATTTAATATATTTATATTTAGAATATTTCAAATTAAGCATAATGTAAAAATATCAGTGTTAAACAGTAGAATTGCAATCTATCAAAATTAGATGAATCAATTCTTAATAGTAAATCATTTTAATTATGTTGTTTGAATAACAAAATCAAGAAAAAAATATGAAAGCAAAAATAAAACTTATCAAACAAAATTGTGCTGGAATCAAGAATACTATCAAATAAGTAAGCATTTATGAATGTATTCAGCATTTTTATTTTTCTTATTCTGTTTTTGAGAAACAGAAAGAAAAAAAGAGTAATTTTTAATGTAAACTTCATTTAAACTACTGAACTCACTTTTTGTAAATAATAAAATTTAAAAAATGAAATAAAACACCTGAAAATTTAATTTACTCAATGGAATAAAACATTCATTTATTACCATTATTAAAGTATGATTCATTACATGAAATTTACATGTTTATTTTATTTCAATGAAATTTAGATAATTTAATCATTAGTAATATTTTTCGTTTTATATAAAATGAATGTTATAATATACACGACAGTAGAAACTCCTTTCTGATTTACATTGCCATGACATTCGTTTACAAGCTTTATATCATACACTTTCGATTCCTGAAAGGTGTTGTATTCACAATTGAACTTTAAATATTTCTCAATGTTTGCATTCTCGTCCATTGGCTTCTATTTTCAAAAAATTTAAAGAACATTTTCTTCAAAAATTTTCTTCCATTAAATTAGATCTCATACGTTAAAAGCGGCTAGGTAAAGGAAAGTTTTTGATATTGTATAATAATAAAAACTGGACTAAAAGAAAAATGTATCAATCTAAACGAAATATGGCAATTATTTCGACATGAAATATTTTCTTTATCAGATAAACTCCAAATTTATTTTAAATAAGTCTATTCTTGTTTCACCCTTAGGTAACTGTTAGCTAATTTTTTTAAATCGTTAAAAACGTTTTCAAGTATTTAAATATGTATAATATTCTACATTTACATTTGAGAAAAGAACACTAAACATAATTTTATACATAAATGCTTTACAATTCTAAAATTTTTAAATCTAGTTACAAGTAAAAAATAAAATTTAAATATGAAGATAACATTTCAGCAGAAACACAGCAGAAACTTCCCCGTTAAATTTATATGTAGTTCAATAGTGTATGTGAGTTTTTGATTTTCAGATAAACCTTAAATGTTCTTAAGAAACATTTTATGGCCTTCCTTACTTTTATGCATTTCTAGAAATTTGAATTTCCTTAAAGTCCATATTTAAAATTCAACACATAAAAATAATTGCACAAATTATTAGCTTTGAGAAAGAAACAGAAATTCACTTAATTTTCCTCACAAAATCTTTCATACAGAAATTTATTCAGTCTAATTTCTAAAGATATTAAATCGAACTTCCTCTATCAAAATCAAAGTAAATACCTCCCTTTTTTGACTACTAAATGAAATATTTTAGATCCGATGAGATATAATTTCATACATATTTTTTTTCAAAATTAGTTTTGTTCATTTAATACTGTTATTTTTGGAGACTAGTCGGTTCTCCAGGGATATTATTTCTATATAATATCAGCCCTACTGTTTAGTTATAATGTCATTTCCAGTATTTTGTAAAATTTTATCAAGCATTAAAACCATGTTATTTTATTATTTTACATCAGTGCATACATTTTTTTTTATACTACAGTGAATATCAGTCCCATGACATTACAACAACATTTAAAAGGAAATATTCTCTTCTATTTTCCCCTGTTTTATAACTTTTCTGGTTTATTAGTATTGTAAACTGCACAGACTCTAAATATAATCCTTCTTTTTAAGTAGTTTATATAAATTTTTGAATTTTAACATAAAAATGATTATTTGTTTGATATTTTGGGAAGTTGCTGCGAAAAAATGCCTAAATTTAGCTTAATTTTGAATTAATTTGTGACTTAATTAAAATTTTAAAATAATAGCATGGATACCTGCATTGCTATTCTACAAATATATATGTACCAAATATGGTAGCTATAAATCAAACAATCTGTCCTATAGAGTGCCAACATAGCCCTGCGCTCACACATATAAATTAATCTTTATTATTTGTAGAGATAATATTACTTCATTTGAAAGCGTTTTTACGCCCCATATTATAGAAGACTTAAATAAATAATTAATACATGGTCAATATTTTAGTGTCTGATAGGTAAGTAATACTTGTTTATTTTAATAATTTTAAATTATTAGGTAAATAGTTTGGCACATTTATTAAAATTGTTTATATTTTCACAGTTGTTGTTTTGTTCATACAGTGTCTTCTATGCTTCCCACTATGAAACATGACTATCATTAACAAAACTGTATTCTGCCTTTTTAGTATTAGTTTATTGAGATTCATTGTAATAAATGATTATATTATTACTAATTACATTTTGAATTCAATAATAAGTATATTAGTTGTTAGTAAGTATATTAGTTTTATAATAAGTATATTAGTTTTATATAAGTTTTTTATAATAAGTATATTAGTTTTGAATATAATAATAAGCATATTTAACAATTTAACATCTCTAATTTCCCCCCCAAAATGTCAAAATAAATTAGTTTCATTGTGTTATTTAACAAAATCGTAAAAAGAATTACTTTTTCAAAAAAAAAGCGATACTTCTTTTAAGCAAGATCATTTTCGATGCAAAGCATAACTAGATTGAATATTCTGTACATAATGCTGTTGTTTTTGCATTTATAATAATAATGTCTAAATGAATAAATGAATGGAATAATAATTGCTAAAATGAAAGAAAATAGAAATGTCTAACTGAATGAAATACCCTTTCTGACAGACTTTTACATAAATATTCAGTTATCACGCTGCGATTCAAAATTAATTCCCGAACAAGTAAAAATTCAATACAGTTATATCATATTCAATACAAAAATGTTTGTATCAATTCCAATACAGTTATACAGTTTTAGGTGATTTTTTTTAATAGTTGAAATTTACGAATTAAACTCTGACAACAACTTTTAACAAGAAAAGATTTGATTAATTTGCAATTTTTAAAATTATTTTAATGTCCTATTAAGCTAAATTTCATTATTTTGATTTTCCTGAAAACAAATTTCTGTTAATAAATGCGTATTTAATGAATTTAATAACTTAGATTTTTTTTTCACTCACTGATCATCTATTTAACTTCAACAACTGATTCTTTACAACATTTTTTTTCATTTTTAAAATTATTAGAGATTTCTGGGCATCTAATTCAAAGGG
The DNA here is from genome assembly GCA_026543865.1 of Argiope aurantia. NCBI lineage: Eukaryota > Metazoa > Arthropoda > Arachnida > Araneae > Araneidae > Argiope > Argiope aurantia. The sequence goes on from JAPMOR010028594.1 coordinate 23,551, forward strand.
AATATTGACTTGCCCATTTGCAATTACATTTTTGATGCATAATTTGATATTCATGATTTCCTTAAGAAAATATTTTTAAGCATAAAATTGTAATATATATTAAACCGCTATAATTTCAATAGCCTTGCATTTGTTTTGCTCATTGTAGATATGAACCATCCTAATATATTTAAATGTCTATTAAAAACATAACTGATTGGTTCATCTACCTTCTTACTTTCATTGTACAGTAATTTCTACTTGCATTCCTTATATAAAAAACTCAAATATTTAACAGAATCCTCCTTTGGTTTCCAATAATGGAAGAAAATAACACGATTAAATATATTACCTTTAAAAGGCAATAAAAACTTTTAATTTCAATGAAAAAATAAATTTGTTGTTGAAAATTATGCAAAAATAATAATTTTGAAAAATAGCAAAATTTATAAAAAAATTAATAAATAAATTGCTATAATGAAAAGGACAATTTTATAAATTTTAAAATAGCATAAAAATTAATTTTGTGTAATAATATTTTCGGAAGTTACTGCGGAAAACGTCAAAATCTAGTTAAATTTTAAGTTAATTCAAATTTAAAAAAAAACATTCCCATGTACATGTTAATATCTCCCAAATATCTACAACATTTTTTAACCGTATGTCAAGTGGCGTATTTTATAGAACACAGTCACACATCCATATGCGTATGCACATTCACTATTTTACTATTGTTGTAAGAGAAAAAACCAAATAGTGAATATATATAACTTAATGCATTATATTTTTTTACCCCCAAATGCTTTAGGATTTGCTAAAGTAAAATTCGTGTACATTATTTTAAAAAGAAGGAAAAATTATGATTACGATCAAAAAAAATTTTATAATTTTTTTTAATTACAAAAAAAAAAATGTTTTTTTTTTTATTGTTAGAGAAGCTACAAAAAATGTCTTTATTTCAGACAGAATGAAACAGTTATTAAATTATTAATATTTTTCTTTAAAGTTTTATTTTTTCTTTTCTTTTCTTTTATTCTATTGTTTTATTCTATTTTCGTTTATTTTATTACTTTCTTTTATATTTCCTTTAATGCTTATATCTCAGTTTTATATATTCTTTTATTCTATTCTTTTATTTCTTTCTTTTATATTTTCCTTAGATTTCTCAATTTTATTCTACATTCTTCATTCTATATTCTTTTATTCTATTCCTTTATTTCTTTCTTTTATATTTTCTTTAGAATTTATATCTCAATTTTATAAAATAAATCGTAGAATTATTGTTTAAATAATATCAATTGTTTCACAAATATTCATATTTATTGTTTTAAATTTGAATAAGAGGGATAAGAGGAAATGTTTAAAACATTATTAGTAAAATTATAATGTTGGTATAAATTCATACTTTTCATCTAAGAAGGGTAAAATTGTATTACCTGTCTAAATAAGTCTATCGTAAAAGCATAAGACTGATATATAATGATTTAAAAATTCGACAGAAATGGAACTGAATAATTTTTTTGTAGTTATCAATAATACTGATTTATATTTCCAAGAAGAAACCATTAGTAGTGACATACAGTAACAACATATCGTTTTTATAAAATGTCCTTTTTGCATAATTTACTTTTTTAAATCCACTTTTCATTGCAAAAATATGATCTCATTGAATTTTTCAAAATATATATTTTATTAATAGATATCTCATTATTAATAATTTTATCTTATCATTTTTAAAATTCACATAATATATATTTAAATCTTGATCCTATTTATAAAGCTTAAAAATTTTGCATAATATCAGCTGCAACGAGACATGTAACTGAAAGCGTCCATATTTCTTTAGGATTTGATTGTTTACAATGAAACCTTTATCAGGAAACGTAATCTCATTGCAACTTATCACAGTATATCTCTGTTTATTCCCTGATTCATTCGCTATCCCTTATTTATCTGTTGCCTTATGTCTTATTTTTAATTGCATTATGAGCAGTTCATGGTATTTTATTATTTATTATACATTTTAAATTTTTTCTTATACTTTTTGCCTTACAAAACATCTCCCTCAAATTCTGTAAAAATTCAACGCTTCTCTTTCAGCGCAAAATATTACTTTAACTTGTATATTATTTCATCTTCACTAACTTAAAGTCGAATTTTTCTTCATTATCCCTTTAAACGATAATTTTATTTCGAGAAAAATCGATTACTGGGATTCTTGTTATTTTAAAATATTAAGAGCAAAAAAAAATTATTATGTTGTTTACATTTTCCATTGCCTCGAAGGAAATGAAGATCATGCATCGGGGATTTTTACTCTCTTAAACTGATGAGTGATGCGTTTCGTATGATGCAAGGTAATTCTTAAAACAATACATTTTTGCAACAAGAAAATTCTACTGTTTGGATTCAAAGTGAAAAACGTGAAACTGTGACATAAAAAATCATTTCATAATTCCGCATGTGTTTTTTTTTCACTTTGTAATAATGTAATTTGTAATTTGCCATAATGTAATTTATTTAAGAAAGTTCGGATGTGAATAAATATTATTCAGAATGCATAAATACGCTCTAATTTCTATTTATTGACACCTCAAAACCATATAAAACAGATTAAAGGAAATTGAGTAGAAATAAATCCGGTGGGCTTAAATATAAAGAAAAGAAGAAATTATAAATTGTTGGTTTCTTTAGAAATTTCCCTGCAATTATTTTGATAGAAAAGTGATGCTTAAGGTAATAAGAAGCTATTCTGTTTCACATTAAATCTGGCGCCTATTGATATTGAACTGAAATTTGAATAGATAAGTTGCTAGTTTCGTCATCTGACCACGGTTCTTTCTGAAAAAGCCCTCGTATTGCTTCAAAATAGAATGCCGATATGACTAAACTAAATCAATAATTCTGATAGCAGAAAGCCCACATTTAAAATCCAAATATCTAATACTGAAATTTTGTTAAATAATTTATTTTTGTAGCTAGCTATTATTGAATTAATTAATTAAAAGATGCGTATTAAATATTGTATACATAGTTTAATTTCAGTTCAATTCTCTCTATTTATTCCAAGTATAAAAGGTGATTTAACATGAACTTAGTATAAATAAGCTCGGAAAAAATTCTTTAAAATTTCCTTCACTTTTATGAGAAAAATTTAATTTTAATATTACATTGTTTAAAAAAACTAATCTTGAAGTGTCAGATTCTAATTTTGTGCTAATGAATATCTCTCATACTCAATATCGTATTAATTTCTTACTTTTAAATGCCTAATGTAATTACTATAAATAAATTCCGTTTTCCTGAATTAAGATTTCGAATGAATTGCTGGTTTGTAAAGTAACATTCAAAAATGTTTCTTTTAAATATACAAAATAATAGTTATTTATATAAAATATAATTGCACAGACTTAAAGCATAATGGACTCAGTTTATAGTTTATAAATCATGTTATAATTTAATAAGAAAATTTTGAAGCTTCAGCAATTATCTTTGGCATTCAATTTAAATTTGATAACAGCAGATTTAAAAAAATTATATTTGATCATTCTTTATTAAAAAAAGAAAATTTAACATATAAAGACTAGTAATGACTTCTCGTGAGGCTAAACTTCTTAAAACGTATTTGGTATTTTCAATATATTACTTTTAAATTTCATTACAATACTTGTAAAAATATTCTTTTTCTGCAATATTTTATGGACATCATGAACATTTTTTGAAGGAACATGTATGAATAAGCGTATTGTGTAGAATAACTTATAAGATTTTATATACAAGTTTGTACTTTTCGGAAATTCGTAATGTAAAATGCATAATAATTTTTTCCAACTTAAAAACAAAAATTCTCTCGGTATCTACCCATCACTTATAAAAGGATATATTAGGATTTCAGATATCAGGTATAGAAGAGTGCTCTATGAATATTTAAATGCAAAAAAAAATACTCTTTTTCCTTTCAATATAAGTCACCTTTTCTGGTGTAGCAAGGAAAAGAAGAACAGAGAGAAAATGGTCATCCGACATTGGTTGAAATCGGAACGAAATTTCCCCTAGAATAGTCTTGATAAATTACGAATTTAGAAGTACATCCTTTTATTTCATTGCACAGTTTATGAGGCGGGAAAGATTCAAACAAAATAAAAGTAACCCGACTTGAAGATTTAGTTTTCGCTTTACACTTTGAGTGACAACTTGTCATGGTGCAAGCCAAATGCTTACTCAAGTAGCAGAAAAAAAAGAGCTTTGTTCACAGTTTGTTACTTTCTGATTTTTACAATGCTGAATCTGGCACAAGGTATGGTTATTTAACCTTTTTCTTAAATCATAATTTGAGATTTTGTATACTAAATTCGAATAACATTGATAAAAAAAATTCCAGTGAGATACAGATCTATAGATGTGCAGATAGCAATACTTGCACAAAATTCTTTTTTTTAAAGAATTTGTTCAATAAAGAACAAAGGAACCTTGACAAAATATTTATAATCAAAATATCATTTCGTTTTTAATAACTAAAGCTTGCATAGATTCTATTTCGTTTCAATATTGTCTATTTTCTTGTAGATATGGGATATTCCGTTGTTATTTATTTTAATTTTAACATAAATATTAGCTTTATTTAACATAATATATTTGATAAAATGCAGTTCTTACAAAGTTATATGTAATATAAAATAATTGATATATCCGGTGTTGTTCTAAATGAAAATATCTTCTTGTATATAAAAAGATTTTAACACCCTTTATATAGACATGAAATATTATAAAAGACTTAAAAAATATTATGATTTTATATAGATATTCTGAGCATTATAAAAAATATAATACACAAAATTATTTAATCAACTACTGCTTCACATTTATTTATAATAGGAATATCACTTGTTAGAAACAACTTTTAAATCATTTTAAAAACTCCTGGCTAAAAAGTTTAAGTAAATTAAGAATTAAAATTTCTCATAAATAATTCTTAGTTTTAAAAAAATTGTATAAATTCAACTTAAGTTTGTGAAAAAGGCAAATCAGAGATATGTAATAAAACAAATTTAAGATAACTAATATTTACTTTAATAGAAATAGCGACTAAGATTTGCATGTAAAGAATATATTAAATATTTCCTCAATATTCTTTCATGAATATTTGTGAATAAATGTTCAAAAAAAAATCTGCTCACTATTTTCTGTTTCTATTGTATACAGATTAAGAGAAGCTTTGTCGCTTTTATTTATATAGATTAAATTATCTTTATTTTATGATTAAAACATGAAATATAAAATAATTAATTTTCTGTATTTGAATTTCAAATGGTTAGCTGTGAAATTCTTCTCAACTCTTAAGTACTCTTAGTTACAACTATATATTAATGGACCAGAGTGGAATTTCCGAAACAAACTCTACTTAACTTCAATCAAAACTCCATCAAAAAAAGAAACGAAAACATCATATATAAGAAATAATATAAAACGTTTAAACAAAATTTACTCAGAGATACTTCTTAACAGGCTATAATTCATTGCACTAATGTAAAAAATTGAATTCATTTTTTAAATGATTAAAAATGGAAAATAAACAAAAGAAATCGCTAACTTTTCCATTTAAGAATGTAGGAAAAAAATTATTAAAAATGATGCAGTTTTTATTCTTAACTAGCCGCCTTTGGCGACCAGCCGGTTCGCCAGTATTACCGCTCGCTACAATTTTCAATTAAATATTTTAAATAACTGGTCTCTTGATAGATTCCCAAACAAAACATTTTTAATCTTCAAATTTTGATAGTCATACCAAACCTATACTGTTGTTTTGATCGTTTCGTTAAATGTACTATATATATTTTGCTAATTACTTGTCATTTCCGGTAAAACTTCAACTTTAATTTAAAGTGGAAATGATGAAATTGCAATTAATATAAAGATATTTTTTAATAAAATCAAGCGTTTTATTTTATTTATCTTCTTTATTGTTATTTATTTATTATTATTGTTATTGAATATGAGTATTGCAAACAGAATCGCTCGGTATTTAAGTCTTATGTGAACTAGAAAATATCTTTCATAATTTATGTAATATCTCAAAGAATAATTCAACAAAAACATCTCAGATTCAGCATAAAATTCATTTTTAGTTTTGCTTTCAAAAGGATTGAAATGAAATGAATAATAATATTTTTTTCCGACCTATAAATATATTTCAAAAATTATGAAGTCTAAATTTAATGCAGTAAGGTATCATATTCTGAGAAATATTCTGGACACATCAAATTTTAAATAAAGGAATAAATGTTTCTATTTTCGACGATCAACTAAGACTTATTTATAAAGTTTTAAATGTTAAAAATTTAGAAAAACGCAACATTTTCATAATCTTAGGCCAATTAATCTTGAGAAACGCGCGCGCTGATTGGCGTATTTTCTTTGAAATGATCGATGGGAAATCTAAAATTATCCCTTTTTTTATTGAATAGTGATATTCAAATTTTCATTAATCAGTCAGTTTAAGTGATAGATTTAGTTGATTGGAAATTAACTATTTTTATTTAAAATATTAGTGTTTCATGAACATTTTGTTAATCATGATTTCCACAGCAGAAGCTTTATGTAAAATCAAAAATTCGCTATTTATTAGAGGATTTATTGAATCAAGTTACATAAAATATAATCATTTTCCATTTAGACCATTTTAGCAGATCTGCGTCTTACTAAAGGTTTACAAATTAGCTGTGTGTCCCTGATTTGAATGGATATCCTGTTCATATTAAACAAAACTTGCCTGAAAACAAAACTGATTTATTGGATTAATAATATGGAGAGTGTAAAAGATCATAAAATAATTTTTCTTGAATTTATTTTTTAGAAAAAATAATATTTCATATTTGTTTTATTTCCTACAGACACGTGCCGAAAATTATATCTTTGAAGATTTCATTTCCAAAAAGATTTAATTTATTTTTAATTGGAGCTTTAATCAATGTGGTGGCAACACTTTAAAAAAAGCTAATTTTTTCTCATGAATGCGAAACGTGCTCGTGCAGCTTAAATTTTATTTTTATTTTGTACGAAAAAAATTGTTGAAAAATATAGTTAAAATATTTATTTAAAAATTCATTAAAAATAGAAATTTAATTTTAAGTTTAAAACCTTGGTATTATTTAAAAGATAAATTTTTGATCTTTAACTTCATGTAAAAATCTTTTTTATGCGGTAATACTTTCAGATGTTATAGCAGAAACACGCTAAAATTTCGCTTAATTTTTAAATAAATAAAATTCTAATTAAAAATTCGAAAAAATAACCACCAGGTGCACATTTCCGGCCTCCAAGGTATACACCTGCCAAATTTGGTAGCTGTAAGTTGAATGGTCTGGCCTGTAGAGCGCCAACACACACACACACACACACACATTGAGCTTTATTATAAGTATATAGATTATATCCAAAACGTTATTTTTGAGCCATTAAGTAATTTAATAGATGCAAGAAAAAAGAAACATCATAATAAATCTGAAATGTCGCGAATTTTTATCATTTCCAAATGGAAATATTTTTTCATGTGCAAAATTTTACTAAAGATATTTTCTTTTCAACAAACAAGGATTTGAATTTTAACTTTAAAAGGAAAATTCATAAATAAGAATTAAATAGTTCTCCATTTTTTCCTAGATTTTTGTGAGTGTCGCGGTGGTCTGGTGGTAAGTTGTCGGCTTCAGAAACGGAGGGATTTAGGTTCGTGACCCGATGTAACCGAGAAACCGTCTTGTAAGCAAGTTCGGTGCACGTTAAATTCGTCTGAGCCAAACGTCTTCCTGCTGGCATAGTGCGGAGAAGTGGGTGCCAGCTCAAGTGTCGTCCTCGTCATCTGCCCAAGGCCCGAAAAAAGCACCAATGTTCAAACCGCGGGAAGTTAATACAATTAAAATAAACCACGCTTTCTAATGAGTTTCCTGAGAACTTTTACATGTATGGCAAAACTCAGGAAAAATACAATGGCAGACACAAAATATTGCGAAATTTTTAAATTAAATAAGCAAAAAAAAATTCAAATTATTTATTTAAACTTAGGTTTATCTGTAATTAAAACCATGATGCATGATACATAAAATTCTGTCAAATTTTATTTTGTGAAAAAGATAATATCTTATGGCACTTAATTGTTTATGATTATTTATTAAATGCAGTTTTTAATCGTAATATTAATATATCTTTATTTTGTATCATATTACAACGTTCATGCAAAAAAATAACCCAGAAAACTAATGAATAATATTCATAAATTTATATATGATTTAATAAAGTACTAATATTCTCTGCTTATATGGGTTAAAATTTATGATAATGATTTGTTTAATATGCAACTAAACTTACATATACCCATTCATGTTAATAACAAAGTTGGTCCAACATGATTCTCATGGAATTTCCAGAATCAAAAAGTTAGTTTTAAGACAACCATTAGTTAAAATAATTTGCAAATTTGGGGACTAATTTTTGCTATATTATTAGAAAAATCAGCGTTGAGAAAAAAAAAGCTATCAGTTTGTTAGAATTAATTTATTTCAACATGCAAAAATGAATATACTCTTATATTTGACAAACAAGTAATGTCATTAATCTCTGGCCTTTTTAGATGTGGAGGAAAATTTGAAAATATTTTTAGGTGATTAAAAATGGTTTGTTTGGAATTCAAACATAAGTAATAATAAGCATTATTTGTCAGAATGACTTAGAGAAAATTGAAATCTTAAGTATAGAAATGAATGTTATTTCAGTCTATGCTCGTATGTAATATTTAAAATCTGTATAAATTTCCAATCTATTTCACATCATGTAGAATGATAAAAGTAAAACAATTGTTAGAGAAACATATGAATTAATTGGTACCTAAATTTAATCAAATCAATGAATGGGTATCATTGACTTTATAATATTTATTTTAAAACATTTGTCAAGTAATGTGTTGAAAAAGTAATATGAAGTAAGTAATATGTTGAAAGTAATATGTCTCCCTTGAGAAATGCAATATTAAAACTATTATCATCTTTATAAAAAAATTCTTAATACGCTAGGAAGAGAAATAACATTCCGCGGGGTAAAAATCAGTAATTAATGATTCAAATCGTCTCTCTTCATACGTATTTCAAATTTATGAGTTCGTTATTCATTAACACATCAGACAACTTTAAACGAACATAGTTCAGTGAGTAAGGTAAACATGCCTACATTAGATTAGTTGCAATTAATTAATTGCATACACGATAATCTTGTCAGCATACATAAAAAAACAAATATTTGAATTAAATTAATTAAGTTAAAGTTTGAAAAATAAAAAATAATAAAATCAAATTTTTGGGCAATTTAGGATTAGAAAAATATAATTACATTTATTTTTCAGATATTTTTAACTCTTTCTTTCCTAATTTTGAAAATATTATTCCAAATAAAGAAAGTTAATGGATTTTTATTGCTGATATAAATCTTGATCAATATAAAGTTCATGGAAATATTACCCAAAATATATTTTTTTTCTAATAAGATTTATTATAACAACTTGCTTATTTTTAAATACGGAATATAAGAAGTCCTATTTTTAATCTTTTTTGCTTGTACTTTAAATGAGTATGGATTAATAAATAAATGAAAAATATTAAATATCGTTCATTATTCGATTATCTATGCAATGATAAAACATTACAAAGCTTCAATATTCATAAACTCAATTTTTAAAAATTGCTTAGAAAATAAATTGAAGAAAATATTAATACGAAAAATGGAAACACACTCTTTAAAAATTCTATTATTTCTCTAAAAAAAGATTTTAAACTTGCCTTTTGAACTTTTCCTGTAACATTTTTATCATTTACTCAAATCATAGGAATGATTTTAATCTAAATCAATTTTGAAATTTTTTTGGTGAAACTAATTTGGATTAATTTTGTCTACAATAACCCTTTAAAAATTTTGAAAATTTTGATTTTTTTTTTTTTTTTGTTGAATTTTTAAAAATTTTGAAAAAAAATTCTTTTAATAAATTGAAGCTAATAAAAAATAAAAGATCTTAAAAATGATCTAAATGTTCATTAATAAGGAGATTAATTGTTGTAACATCAAAAATTACTAGGTACATGCAAATTAAAGTTCAAAAAGATAATTTTAAAAATTTCATGTTAAGCAAAATGCATGCTTAAGATTAATAACTATATTTAGATAAAGTAATATTTTATGTAATACATAGAAATGATCAAAATGAAAATAATTCTTCAAGTATGTTTAAAATTTATAAAATTTCTATGCTTGTAATGCAGCAACATTTAATTTTATGTATTAAAATACATGAATCATAAGGCTTAAAAGTTGGTAGCTTTTTATCATAGGATGCTGTTTAAAATAGTCGGCCAATCAATGTTTGAATTTATACACACATATATATTATATATAGATGAGACCATAGAGGAATTGCATACCTATAAATTAAAACTATATTTTTATCTTTTTTTCAATTATAGGGATTTTCTTTTTCTTTTTCTTTCATAATATCTGAAATCTACTATTTTTAATTAGGAAAAGAAGTTCAGGAAAAAATTTTGATGTATGCCACAAACTTATTAAGAGGTACTAAAAATAATCTTAAAAGCGGTTTAAGAGCTTTCACGTTACACCTTTAAAACATGGAAGAATCTTTAAAAGAATTTAATTAATAATTGCCATTTGAGTCAAGAGAATTAACATGACAGTTTTTTAGAAGCTACAAATATACAATACAAATAAAATAAGTAATTAGAAAAATTTTAGAATCTTGAGTAACGTTTTTAAGATCTTTCTCTCTCTCTCATACACACATATATAGTGTGATAAAAAGCCTCCATTACTTTTAAATTTATTATTTTCCACTTTTTTTTCATTTCTAATTTAATGCAGTATCATTAATATAGTGAAATTATGAAATAATTTTCCTTAAATTCACAGTCACTTCACTTGATGCTTCTGACATATAATTATAATGTGATTAAATTATTAGATTAACGAATAATTGGACTCTGAAAACATTAAACAAATTCATTGTCATCGAAAATTGATAACTTTAAAGAAACTTAATGAAAATTTAAAAACTCTAGAATCTCAAGAAATCAATGAAAAGACAATAATAAAAGACATTCTTTTCCAGTATGGCGCGTCAAATAAATTTGAGTGAAAAAGTTTTTTAAAAAAAGGTTTTTAAAGGATTAGTGAATTTTAGCATTTCACTAACGAGCCTGGTTTCCCCAAAAGTTTTTGAAACATTTTCTGATAATACCTTCCTCCCACATAAAATTGTAGAAAACTTAAGTAAAGCCGTGAGAACAAAGAGTCCTTAGATTTTTATTTTCAAAAATTTCCACTTATGAGAAATATGTGTTTCATAGTTTAGTAAGATAATCGGAACTGACTTGGCAAATAATAGTTACGAAATGCCGATCTTTGGCGAGAATCTAGTATCTTTACTGAATCTAGAATGCTATCATTGGCGTTTCTTGGGGGTGATGAATATCTAGTAACATAACTACTGGAAGGTTAAATTTCCATTTTGAACGCCATTTTTACGACTGATTGCAATCAAAATCTGCCCTACAACTATAACGGGTGTTACAAGGTCACATACCAATTTCATTCATTTATTACGTTTTTGAGTTAATGCGTTTGCATGCAGGTAAAAGTATAGACAGTCAATCTTCTAAAAAAATCTGGTTCAAAAAGTTAAAAAAAAATCAATGCTCTAAATACTTTAAATCAATACTACAAATGTGAAGGAATTTTATTTACCTAGATCTTTTCATTCTGTAGTTATTGTATTAACTAGCATTCAGACACCTGGACAGACAGAATTCTTATGAAAGAATTTTGATCAAAATTAGATAGAAATATACAAATTTAATATCAAATCCATATACCAAATTTCATCCATCTTACTCTAAGCATTTTTGGGTTATCATGTTTACAATCAGGCAGAATTCCAGATATATGTTTTTTGGACTTAAGGGGATTTAAAATTCGTCTAAAATCTAAACTTCGAGTTCGAATTTTTTAACGATATTTTCTCCTTACTTAGTTTATGTGCGAAAAAGTAAAAATTAAGTTCATCATTTTATTATTAATCGATAAGGGAGGGAATGATTGGCCCATGAGGATAACAATTTTCTATTAATTGGCAATCTAGTGAGGCATCCTCATTTGATTTAAAGATAATCTCATAATATATATTACCACCTGTGAGTCTTTTGACTCACCAAATATAGACATGCATCCTGTTGACAGATTTTTGCATGATGCATCGGAAAGTCGTCATGCTTTTATGTACAAAATGGCAGCAAGTGTGGTGTGATTTCATTTCGACTTTAAAATCAAATTGAGAACATTATAAGTATGATCCTAGGATACAATGTTAAAAAGGGGAAAAAATGAAGCAATTTTTTAAATTATTTATCATTTTTACTTATCATTTTATTTATTAGTATAAAACTACCTCTCCTTTTGAACTGTATGATTAATTAAATTCTATACAGACAATGTTAATCACTTATTCAATGTAAAACACGAAGTAATTTCACTTAAAAAAATCCTAATTATATTATTTTTTCATATAACGAATCCTAAACTTTTTGTTATTAGTATTTTCT
>JAPMOR010028609.1:0-28055 GCA_026543865.1 Argiope aurantia
GCCTTTATTACAAATTTTGTTAACATTTGATCATAGCTATTTACTGATTTTCCGTTGTCAATTATGGACAATAAACTCAAGAACAGTTTTAATCATCTCTCCATTTGCCCCTTTATATATGACATCGGGCCAGTTAACATAAAGTTAAAAGAAGATATAGTCAAGTCACTCGATGATTATTGAACGTTGGATCAAAAACACTAAAATCAAGAAATTAAAGAACATTTTTTTGTAATTAATATTTAAAATAATCAAATTATATTGAGCAAATAAAAGGCATAGCGCACAAAACAGAGATTTGTGTGTGAGAGAAAATTTACCCTTTTTTGGGCTTAGTGTAAACCGTGAGGGAAAACTTCCTTTTCGCTTTTCTCGAAATGCAATATTTCAACAATTTTCCTTTCCAAAATATAACAACTAAAATTTTTTTCAAAATATTATGCTAATAGATGAAGCTGATTACTTATATCATTCATCTTGTCATGGTATATATATTGTCCCTGTTGAGGTTGTTGAAGAGGTGTACGCATTGCATATGCGCGCGGAATTTCAGACATGCTGAGCATGCCGAATTTTGTGGTCTGGAAAATTCTGTTCTCTACTCTTCCAGATAGGATCTCCTTCCCAGATAGGATTCAGAGGTTTCTAGAGATGATCACCAGTTATGGTTGGATTTTGCTAAAAAATTTGTGATCCCGTATACTTTCTGATAACAGATGGTCTTTTAACACTCAATGGATAGACGAGGGCTATTCGATTCGTAACGTTGATTCAAAGAATTGTATACCCTGGACAGATTCAATTCCATTACACGTTGCAAAAATAACAATGTAAAGCTCTATAATAAGCAACTTCATACTTGGTCTTTATTTTTTGAAGATTACTGCCCAAAGTCTACAAATGCGTTTGGTAACTGACACTCAGTATGAATCTATGTTGCAATGGCTTAGTCAGCCAGCAGAGAAATGTTCTGTCTAACGTCTTGTGTATACGAGTTGCTGCTGCTCCACTTATAAGGTATTCTAGCCAACATCCGTCGACGCAACATTTGATGACAGAATCTACCACCATTTGATATTCTGTTCACCGTCAAGTGAAGGGAATGCATTCACCTCTACCATTTCAATCCAGAAGATTTCTGAGAATACCTGAACTTCAAAGTGTATGCTTTAGATCCATAAACTTTCTCTGATTTTAAAAACACTGTTCAATATGAGATTGATCACATTTTTATTTACTTGGTGCAGAATGCCGTAGCAAATACCATCTCCCGCACTTGAAGTATCACTGTATGTGAAGGTGGACACACCGAAAATTTGTAAAATATGAAAATGTTTTCATTTGACTATTCTTCTCTGCCTTTTCATTATGGCTTCATTATGGCTTTTTTTCTTCGTTTATTCAGGGCCTCATTCTGCATTCATTCAATTCAAAATTTTATTTCTTTCCTTCGCTTGGTATGATCGGTAGAGAATCATGTAACCACTCTATTCAAAAAGAATATATCATTCTGGTTTTACAATTCATTTGAAAAAATTTTAATCGAAGAAGTGATTTATCGGTTTTAATTTAAATTAGATTTAAGAACAAAATATTTGGTTCAAATATAATTTTTATAAAAAAAATATTTTTGAAAGTAGAAAAATACAACATTGGGATTTCATTCATTGTGTACAGGAATAAATTTGATAGAAGATGTCACTCGACAAAAATATATAGGACTTTTAAAATGCCGTAAGTAATTCAGTATTACGAAGAGAAAAATAATGTTCTTACCTTAGACAAACTATTTGCTCGATACATGCAACTTTCTTGTAACATGCTATTTCAAAAAGCAAACCTTGACTTTAACATAGTTTGAATGAAGGAAAACTTGATACAATACGTTTTCTTAAATTATGATTTTATTGTAACAATGTAGCAAAGTAAATCTTCGAACTACATGGTGACTAAAAGACCAATAGATATGCCATTTGAAAATTGGGGATTCCTGGATAACATGTGATTAAAAGTTTCAAAAACATAAGATATTCTACTTTTGCTGCGGCAGCCATCAGATTGAGATTTATACCAGGCACACTGAATCTTACATTTCTTTATCCAGATTAATACATCTTATTAAAGGTTTTACGTATTTTTGTATAAATTCTAATTATATATATAAATTTAATAATGGGTTTGTTACAAATTGAAAGAAATTTTAGCAAAACTTTAAAAATTACAAATAATAAATAGTTATCAGGAAATAAAACATCTACTCAATGCTTAAATTTCATATAAAATAGGTTATTGTGCTTTAAATTTCAACTTTAATAAACAACTTTTATCTAAAAAGTAGTACCACATCTTTAATTACCTTCTCCAGTTTTATCTGAAATTAATGTTTTTTTCCGAAAATTTTATGTTCAAAAGATCGCATTTATAAGAAAACACTTTAAATAAATTAACTCGCTTTAAGAAATTCTCTTGTATATATTTTTTCTGTTTTAGAAACAACCCTATGTATCATAAACAAATGTAGCATTTAAAATCTCATTAAAAATTCTATTTTTCTTCCAGCGTAATTTGCAAAGGTGTTTACACCTTAAGAAAAATAAAAAAAATTTAATAAATTACTTTCCCAATTCTTTATTATGTATCATAAAAACAAAGATTGCTTAAAACCGAGAAGAAAATTGCTTTTGTGTTGAATAAAAATATTTAATAACTGTGCAGGTTCCGTCATTACTTGATATACATCTCGATAAGTATCTCTGAATCATTTTTAAATTACCAAAACGAATAAATACTGTATTTCAAAACTATGCATTACGTAATTAGAAGCAATTTACGCGTATTCTTTTCAGGAGATTAATTTAATCAAAAACGTTTTTTTATCTTTTTTCGAAGAAAGTTTTTCATTCCCCATGCAATTTAAGTCCAACTTTTAGTCGATTTATTTTTAAATGAGAACTTTTTTGAATCATTATATATTGCACTATAAAAATGCTAAAATATTTAAATATTAGAATTTTGTTAATAAAATAATTTTTAAAGTAAGAATCTCAGTATAAATTCTTATAAACTTTTGCTTTTATAATCCCATTACATAAAAACAAAACAAAACAAAAAAAAACATTTTGCTGTAGATTTCCAACAAATATTGTAGAAAGCTCCAAAGTTTCAAAATAAATAAGAAAATGTTTAGTGACGGTCTTTAAATTTAAAATAGTTTTACTAAGAAATTTTAAAGATTTTTTTGATATGATTATATTCTGAATTATTTTTAATAAAAATATTTAAAAACAATATATAGTTAACACAAGTGTAAATATTCCGGAATAATTCATATTAAATATGGGTATAAAGAACGTATAATTATTCAAAAACGAATTATCGAATATTCAATAATTTGATAAAAAATAAAGCTAATGTTTATTTATCTCTTTTTTACGTTACGCGAGTTTAAAGAAAACGATTCTATAGCAGATTGCATTGTAATTACAGTTTTAAAAACTATCGGAAATGTATAAAGACAAAAGCACAATTTTTTCACATAATTTCCTTTATATAATTACCTGTGAACCTAAACTCAAACCATAGAATAAAAAGAATGTTGCACAGTTTATAACATTACAAATAATCCAATAGTCAGAATTCAGCTCTAATTTGCATTTTATTGTAAAATTTTAAGAATGCAGAACCGAAGAAAGATTCTGTTGATTTGCATTCAATTCTCTGGACATAAATGTCGCAAGGAAAACATAACGGTGCATATTGTTAAATATCTACACGCATGTTTTCCCACGTTGTGCATCAACAGCCGTGTTCTTTAGATAAATTTAATTTGAAGTCTAATTATTGTAGTGGTTCTTATGACATGACTAACAGAACATTTCTGCTTAACTTCTCAGACCATCTGATACTCATTTAAAAACTATATGCGCATAACGCTTTCTCATGTTATGCGCATATAGTTTTTATGAATAGTGAAAATGATAAATAAAAAAATTTTGATTATATTTAAACCAGCGAAGGCTATGCTGTAGGAAAAGTGCAAGTTTTGAGAAATCGTAGATGTGTCAAACAGTTAAAATAGGAAGGAAATGGTAGGGGGTTTGAAAATATTTTCCTGTGATTCCTTAAATAACCTTTGCATTTTCAATAGTTAAGTCAAAGGAATAATTGCTTGGAACTGAATTGATTTTGGAACTAAATTTTTTTGTTAGCTTCTATGTATAAAAAAATTTACATTCTACAATTTTATTCGAAGATAAGAGACAAATTAGATCTGCGTATAAGTTTTCCAATTCATAGTTTGCTATAGACATAGTAATCTCGTGGTACTGTCTTAGTTTGAGAATCGAGCACATGGTCGAAATGTCATATATACGAGTAATATACTTACATTTAACCGAGACATAGCGCCAGACATTAATATTTTACTTTTGAGAAATCCATAAAAGTTTCCATATATTATGCTAACACATCTCATTTGACATTTTATAAATTAACTCCTGTGATTTTTCAGAAGGAGTGTTTTAT
Organism: Argiope aurantia; assembly: GCA_026543865.1. Lineage (NCBI taxonomy): Eukaryota > Metazoa > Arthropoda > Arachnida > Araneae > Araneidae > Argiope > Argiope aurantia. Next base: position 4,525 of record JAPMOR010028609.1, read on the forward strand.
TCATTAGACATAGATACCTTAAAAATTTTTTTGTTCAGATTCGTGAAATAAACTGTATCAAATTTTAAAATTCCAAGAAAAACAATTAAAAATAACGAAATAATGTAGATTAATTCATTATTTTGATATAACCGCATAAATGCAACTATTTGCTCGCTGCTTCACATGAAATTGCAATTAAATAAAAATATTATGATAGTTCAGTCGAAAAATATTCTATAGATGTAAGGTAAAGGCACGCAAGAATGAAGAAAAACTGTTTTAATAAATGGCATACGGCGACTATAAATGTCACCGTTAAGGACACATGTAAGAAAAGATCAGAAAAATGACTTGGTTCCTCTTAATATTTCGATTCACGTAGAAAGAATACCATTACCAGAGAAGTCGGGCAGACCGCCTGAGTAGTCAATAGTCTATTTATCAGTGCCAAATACCGGATCTTCCTAAAAAAGATCTCTACCCATTTATCATAACTCAAAAATAGGCTAATCCTAAATGGGTTCTATCCCAGGATACTTGAACTGACATTTGTTATCCTTCATAGGAGGTTTTTGATGCTATTGTGTTTGATGATTAAGTTTCCTTCATGAAAAGATACAATGAAATGGATTCAAGTGTTTGAGAATGGAAGCAAAATGTTCAAAGCATTTCTGACTAAAATAAATGAAATTCGCAGCTGAAAAGGCAGTACTCTCTCAGTTAAATAGAGGGTTGGAATTTTTGAAATTACAGAATTGGCCATGCATAAGATGTATATGGAAACTGAAAATGAGCAAACGGGAGTATGGTCTCCTGAACTTCCTTGTATATGCACTTATATTCGCCGAATCCTTTTTCTTGTACGGAGAGGACAATGGAGTAAGTATTTGAGCATCTTAAATTTGATGGATTGGATTTAAAATCTGATACCCGCCTACATCTAGAATTTCCGAATTTCAGTCATCTAGACTGTTTTGAGCAATCGCATTAACATATCAACGAATAGGCTGACGCAGTCAACATACAAATTTAATGCAACAATTTAATACAAATTTACAACTTAGATGATTAAAAAACTATATACTAAAAATCATTAATCCAATTCGACACGTTTTAAATTTAGCACGTTTATATGCAATCGGATGAATAGTTTTTCTATGGACGGATTTTGTCTGATACATAATAAAAAATTATGTTTTGATGATCGTATACCAAATTTTATCGTTTTAGCTTGTTGTGTTTTTGAATTATCGTTTTTACAGACAGATATTATATCAAAAGCACGTTTTATAGTTTCGGGAAAATCTGAAATGTGTACGCTCTTCAAAATATCGAAGTCAAATGTTTTTGCAGGAAACAAATATTTCCCTGTTTCATATACGAAAAAGTAAAAGATACTATGCGAGAATAATGCGCCATGATAAATTCTATGTTAAAATTTCCACGCTAGAGTTAAAATCAGTGATCTGAAATTTGAATTAAAATTTTAAAACATGAAAGTACCGGTAAAATCCAAATAAAGAAGTAAGATCAGGTTTAAAAAGAAAGATGCCAGTAAAATGTGCAAGACACTGAAACCGACGCTGATAAAGATCATAAATTGTTTGACAAATACTCCAAATTAGTAATGAATCGCATAAAACATCAAAATCTGCCTAAGACTACTCAACAGCAATATTACATTTTTTCGTATGTGATTATGCGATAAATGATCTTTTCTCGTATAAAGAATTGTCTTGATCAATTTCATATTTTACTAAAATGAATTATCGGTTTCAAAAATAGATATCTAACATAGATTTGCAGACGAGAGGTCGAAAAGGAGACAAATTGGGAGTTTAATTTCAATTTGTTTTTCCAAGGCTTTCTACACAGAGAGAAGCAATGAAATGCTTCTTTTTACATCGAGACAGAAGAGTGAAAATGTGAAATATTTTCCCTTACCGCTTTTACTAATAGATACTTGTAAAGACCTTTTTAACACATGTTGATTTAGTAATAAAAAACTTGGATATCTATAGAAATTTTACCTCTTGCATTAGGGATTTTTACTCCTTCACTCGAAGCTTGAGAATTCTAGACGCAGTAATATTTTTAGAGCTCACATTAGAAATAAAAAAAAAAATAGGATTTGTTTCAGGAAATAAGAGACAAGTTTAGAATAAAGTAACATGAGCTAATTTAAGATAAACTAGCTCAGGAAATTAGCTAAGATATAAATTAAGAAGCATCATGACATATATTTCATATTGCAGTCTCTTCAATAAAAAATTATCCATTTTTAAATTAATTTCCTTTTAGTTATTGCTGAAAATTATTCCATACGACCCTAATAGCACAAAATACCAAACAATACTGTTAAGATATCTTCACAATATTTTACGAAATTCAAAATATTGAATATACTGAGGAAATATCGTCCAGTATCATCTGCTAATGAGTGTGACTAACTCAAAATACGTTTTGCTGTCACAAATACATATAGCGAAAGAGACTGAACTGACGCTAAAAAATCATATGGAACTCTAGATGAAAATGCATCATTTGGTATAGTTTTCTTCATCAACACATTTTTGAAATGAAGGCCACAAAGAGGTATTAAATGCTTTCTTTCCGTAAGGAAGATCAAAACTAAAAGGCTAAAGCTAAAATTGAATCGCATTTAATTTTAAAACTAAACAGATGGGAAAATGATTTTTTTTAAATACATCGCCATCGTTTTAAATCAAAATGCATTCCATTATTTCTCGAGATTTCATGAATGCGATGAAAATATTTTGAAATAAAATGAGGTGTATCGACATAAATATCTGCTGAGACAATGGGATTTTTCTATGAAATGTTGATGCGCTTCAATAAACTCTTTCTCTAGGCAAACTCTTCTGCGAATGTATATCAGCAACAATTGCGAGGAAGATCGACAATGCTTACTTATTTTTCGTATCGGAAATAATCTCTCAGGAAATATCTTGATGCATCTATCTCATTTGATAAGTAAGTGAATGTTCAGATCACTGAGTGAACGAATATCATAAATAAATTGTTGAAATAAAAGGCATAAATATTTCTTACCGGTTCAGAATTTATTAGGGCTGTTTCATGATAAGACTAGCATTAAGGAACGATTGTGCGCTATATTAATTTAAAAGATTGTGAAGCGTTATGAAAACTAAATTTAGTGCACAAATTTGATTTGTCCAATGTGCAGATTTTTAAATTCTCATTTCATTAAGAGGAATAGATTTACTGTATTCTGATGAAAATGCGGAAGACTTATTTAAATTTGTTATAAACGCTTAATATTCCAATTTTTTTTTTTTAATTTGACAGTTTTGCACATTGTAACAGTTTAAAACAATGATACTTTCAAATGCTCTACATTCTATTGCCATTAACCTTCATAAAGTTAATAAATGAAAAAGAAATGCAAAACTATTATACACTGGAATAAATTTATTCACATATATTATGAAATTTAGAATCCATTGAGTCTGTAATTTCCTGTTTACATTATAAGCAAATAATAATAATGAACTTCCTATCAAATTTCATAATTTCTTTTTTTAATGACTTTTAACTTTTAAGATAAACATATTCAACGATGTTTTAAATGAAGCTGAATTAATCTATTTAAGTGGGATTAAGCTAACTGTTGAAATAAATATATAGCTGAATTATTCAGGTGTATATTTTCCATTAGGAGCATTTCATACTAAATGTCATATATTAATTTACTTTAAAAGGGAATATAACATTTCTTGTTTCATAAAGCATTAGTAACATATAATAACCATTAACATTACAATTTTCTTTAAAGCATTAAATTTTTTTTAATTTATCGAAACGTATTCAGCATTTGGAGTCTATGTCCTTTCAAAAACACCTATTCATGTTACTCTGTAGTTGCATATAAGTATTTAAAAAAATTTAATATGTTCTCGTTACAAGAAAATTCTAAATATTATGAAACTATCAATCCAGAAATAATCAATATGAAAATTCATCTATATAAATATCACCTAATATTTTTTATAAACAATTTTTATAAGCAAATAAAGGGAATTCCAATGGGAACAGCTTTTTGAAGTGCTTTAGCCAATATTTTCTACATTATTATGAAAAAGAAATATTTAAACACAACTTAATAAAAGGCTTGAGATATATTGATGACTCACTTTTATTAAATTCGGATAATCCTAATGATCTTATTGTTACCCAAAAGATTTAGTTTTAACTCAAACAAACGAAAATCAACTTAAAGCTAACTATTTCAATTTAAATATAGAAATTGCTAATGGGAAAACTTTAATAGGTATTTATAATAAAAGGGATGAATTTAACTTTAAAATAATTAAACTTATTAACTACCATTCTAATTTAAACTCTAAAATTTTCAAAAAATTGATATTTTCACAATTTAACAGGATTAAAAAAACTTGTAATAATAACATTTCTTATATTTTAGTAACAAACAATCTCATTAAAAACTTAACTACTAACGAGTTTCCCAAAAACTTTTGCAATATAGAAGTTTTGATAAGAGAGGATCTGTCTAATTTCTGACTTCCTCCGGTTTGTTAGCTTTGAGTTTTAACTCAACAGATGGCGTTTCAATTTTGATGACGATGCATTATGACGAAACGTGGTAGGCGTATATAGCTTTAAACGCGGAAAAATTAATTTTAGTTTAATTTAACGAAGTGCAATTGCACTAACAAGCGTTTTTACCTCACACTATCTTTTGGAATTGTACTTTCAATTAGTAAGTATTTTACTTTCTTGTTTAAATGAATTCGGTTCTATTTTCATGGCATTTTGTTGTTTGTTTTGCTGTGTTCTTATTTGGATTGTTTTTTGGAAATGATTTTACTTGTTTTTGTATAATCTTTAATCTAGTGATACTAATTTTATTTCCAAAACCTGAATTTTCTGGGATTTTCGGGTCATGAGGTGTCAGTTTCTTGGACGAAAGTCAGACCTCTCACAGAAAAAATCCCTGGTTTGAATCCTTGTCTGAGGGTGACCCTTGAGAAAGTCTTCAGGCCGGATTCATTTTATCTTTCTTTTTGATTCTTCGGCTGTAAACGTATTTTTATTTCTAATAATTTCTAATTTGGTTCTAAATATTAATATATTGAAATTTCTCTAAAATCAAGTCTTCAAACAAAATTAGTTTTAATTCAAAATATTTTGGTAATTAGTTCGTTTAATTATTCATCTTAACACCATAGGTACATTATTATTTTTCACTTTCAACTCTGTAAATTAATGCAAATGAAGGTCGCGTATAGGAAAATATTTTTAAATTAAATTTTTTTGATTGGATCTATTAATTAAAAAATATAATCATTGAGTCAGACTTTTAAATAAAAAAAAATTATCTTTCCGATATGAAAAATGAAAGTACCAAATTATTCTATTAATTTATTATTCAAGATGAATTAATAACTGACAAAAATATAAGCAATGCTAATAGGATTTTCTATTAATTGTAAGCTTAAATACAGCTTCATTAATCAAAACGAAATAAATCTGACGCACAATCATTTGATAATCAAAAATACATTTTTACTTTGCTCCACTGAATTAAATTGATAGGAACCGATTTTCACTAGTTCAATGAAAATATTGTTAAAACTTTATTTTTGCTAATACGCCATTTAAAAGAAACATTATTAAAAATTCAAAGCCGAATCGATGAATGCATTATATTTTATACTGGATACGATGATAATATTCATGTCTTATTCGAGTTTCTGTGAAGTTCCATCAAATATTTCTTGCAAACTTCTAAATTAAGATAACAGATGTTTCCAAATTCAAGAATTGATATGAATGATAATTTAATGATATGAACTATTTCTGGAGAATTTTGTGTGTTGCATTCAGTTCTATCAGATATTTGGATATGAAGTTGAATTACTCTTGCAATAAAATTCATTCATAATACTATAAACTGATAGTTTCATGGTTAACTTTAAATTTAATTCCTGTTGTAAAGCATTTGTCATTGTAAACTTTAAGCATATTAATAAAAACCTTTAATGCCTGCCGTTGTATCAATTTATTTAATATCAAATTATTAAAAATATAAAGGTATTTTATGACTCTAAATTTCAAATTATGGATTCTGTTTCAAAGCGATATATCAAAATATATACTTGAATGTTGAATGTTAGCTAATCTAATATCTGAAATTACTGTCTTTTTTAAAAATTTAAATACAGTTTTATACTTATACAGTTTTAATACAGTTTTATGCTATTCAATTAATAACGATTCTTAGATTGTTTCATATTTTCACTGCTTGAAAGCTACAGAATGTTCTTCTCGTAATGGAGTTAATTCAAGTGATGCCGCAGTTTCATGAAAAATAATTGCGCTTAAAATCTAACTTCATACAGACTTGCATTTACCTATGCTATCACATATGGATTCTAAAATTAAAGCAGCGCACCTTCTATATATCATGCGAATATGAACTGTGTACGCTATGAACTTAGTCAAAAGCAATTGCATCCGCAGATCAAATTTTTACAACACAACTATGCGAAGGTGTTTGATCCCCGATAGATTATACCATTAATTCTATTTGCGTACATGGGAAAACTGGAATACATTACATACACTGCAATTTGAACTAAGAACAAGCCATTCAAAGCTACTGTCTTATCACCAAGAGCCAGTTTCACCCAAAATGAAATTGATTTTTTTAAAATTACCTTTAATTCTTTTAAATCATTTTTCAAAATCGTTATTTCGTAGTTTCAGGTTCAGCTAAACCATTTCAAGAAGTCCATTATATACATAGAAAAGCTCATGACAACATGGCATACATTCTTATGAGTCTAATGAATTTCATCTTATTCTAATTCATTCATTTGTTGAAAAAATGTGTATGAAAAGGTATTATTAAAATAATACCTTTGTGCTGAATTTGGTATGATATTTTTCGGTTGATGTACTGTTTTGATTAAAATTCATTTGAGATAAGATGAGTATAAATTTCGAATTCCCAAAACTAAATAATAGTAGTAATTTCTCAAAAACAGGCCGATACTATTTTCTATATTTTGACACATTTTTTAATATTAAAAAACAGCAACATGAATATACATTTTCTTTGTAAAACCATCAAGATAAATTTTAATTTTGTGATCGAAATTAAATAATGCATTAAAGGAATAGGAATATTTTAAACAATTATTCTGAAATTTTCTTTTGCACTGAAAGCACAATTTTTATTTAGAAACTGATGAGTATAGGAAGAACTCGGTTTTATAATAGAATAATTCCAGGGATGTGTTGAAAAATGTCCAACAATTATTCTTAAACCAACGAATTTTTCGGAATGAAACGTGCACAGCTTGAATCTCTCAGCTTTTATGATCTTGTGTAATTAAATTGTTTGTTTAAATGTTAGTTGTTAGTGTAATTAAGTCAGGGCAGAAGAGGTAAGAATAATTCTTATCTTCTTCGCCTTGAGCCTTGGGCTGAGAAGTACATAAGCAATTTCTCTTTTTACAGAGCCTATTTATTCCAAAGATCCCCTGTAATGGAGTTTCTTGAGAAAATTTAACACCTGGAAGAACTGTTTCTTTTCATTATTAAGGTCGTTTTAGATTGATAATTTTATTCAGCTCTTTTGTACCACATAACAAGAATGAATTTTGTTTATTTTTGTTTTTCAATTAATTTTTGAAACTATTAAAGTTTATTAAAAAAAGCTTAGAAATTTATATGATTTGCATGAATATAAAGATAAACAATATTGCTATCAGTAAAATTTAGCATTTGTATTTAGAGGATACTGAATACAACAAAATGGGAAAAAATAACAAATTACAAGGAAACATAAAAGAACGGCAATAGCAGTTGAAAGATTGTCTTTTTACAATTATTTTAATTTGATTCTTTAATGAATAAGTACTGTTGGAATTCTTGTACAAAATGTTGAATGGCGTATGATGAATCACACATACCAAATATAATCCCATAACTTTTGAGCCCGGAGATTCTGCCATAGAGAAAAATATCTTCTATTTCGAGCAAACCATTGACATGATATGTCTTCCTTGCACAGATGTTAGTGTTTATGAGTAAAATCGCCCAGCGCAATTTCTGTATCTAGCAATGCATAACCTCATTTATGCACCGTATACTATCAAAGATATTACCATATAATATATGTAGCGGGTTGTTGTCATTTATCATGATACCCTTCTCATACTGGTAGAATATTCTCTGCAAAGGTGTCTCAAGATATTTGATTCGTTGGATTGTGTTCTCGATCATTCTTAGATGAGCTGGAGATGACTGTCATATTAAAGGATGAACACTGGCCAATTTATTTGTAATTTTTTCAGTTTCAACTATTTTTTATAACGCATTGTTTTAATGATTTCAAACGCTAATATAGTGTAAACTGTTTAATATAGTTACTATAGTGTATAGCTAATATAGTGTAAAGTGCTTCAAAAAGTATGCGTAACAGAATAAAAATTGACATTTCTTATAAAACTCTAAAAGAAAGAGTTTAAAACCTTTTTTTTCATCTGTGGATGCTAATCAAAGAATGGTTTCATAAGAATTTTGATAATTTTCCTCTATTGAATTTCGAGGTCGAAAATGGGTATCATTTCTTTGTTTTGTCTTTCAAGGTATAATTACGTAAAATTAAATTCATTTCACGAAAGTTTAAAAGAAACATGGAAAAAAATCATTAGAATATGGGAAAATATGTCATAATTATGGATCATTCTTTAAAATATTTTCCTCTTTAAGAGCTTATAAAGAAAGTATGCTTTGATAAGTGAGAAAAAGCTACATTTCCTTTTTTAGTTTATCATAAATTAAAGATTAAATTTCTTTCTTGGCTTTTATCATTATATGGAGGATACTAGTTAAAAATTGTCAGTTGTTAGTAAAAGGGCAATCTAGTTCGAGATTTTTCAACGAAGACATGCAATGTATATCATTCGCTTGTTTATATTTCAAATTTATAGCTCTCCTGTATATTTCTGCATTCTAGAGTTAATTTCAAAATAAGAAGTTCCAATTGTCTTTTTTTTTTTTTTTTTTTGAAACAACCCCAAACCTGTTTCAAAAATATTATAACACTTTTCACAAATGTCAAATTTTATGCAAAGTATTTTAGGTTTGAAGATTCGATTTAGATTAGATTTCCTTACACGAAACGTCAAATTCATCTACCTTCCAATTGATGGCACGGAAAATTCCTTCATTTCCGTAGAATTTCTCTGAAATATTCCCAGGTGTTTGATAAATGAGGACGCATTCGCTAATTTCTCTTCACGAATTGGAACTTGGATAGAGAACAGATTTGTAGTAAATTTCCCCGTGTAAACTTTGCGTTTATTAGGTTACAGTAGATTTATTGCTAATTTAAATTGTCGTATGCATGAATAATAATGAGAAAGGCAGAGCAGAGAAGGAACTCAGACTGTTTATACGCATTAACAATACTGCATGCCCTGTGCGCAGAATGAAAAAGAATGCGTTGGAGGAATCGCAAGATGTGGCCATTACCCGTCTGAAGGTAAATGAGAAAAATGAACCCAAATTGAAAACTATATTATATTGGCTATATAGGAAATTGGAATAAATATCAGGAACAAAGGGGAGTTCTCTGCAATAAAAAACCATGAATTTCTACGAAAATGAGCTTAATGAAATATGGCATACCAAAAAAAAATTGCAAAAGCTTAGATTATATCTAATTTATCTCAAAATGAAAACTACACAATTTTTATCCAGGAAATGTACCAGGCAGACACTTTTTTTGTTTGGTTGGAAACTGATACGACAATACCATGCTCAAGAATCAGAATTTATTGTTTAAATGGAACTTTGTATACTTCTAAGAGAAAAATCAAAATTGTAAATAGGATATATGGCGGAATAGAGGAGGATAAATTAAAAAAATAAATAGGACAAAAATATTTCAAATTTTTTATATGTATGATTTTAATCTATTTTATGAGATCATTTGATGAGAGAAATTATACAAAATAACTTTAGATCTGTGAAAAAAATTAATATAGGCATACTATTTAATTATTCAATTGATTCCGCACTTTTAATTCTTTGTTTATACACATTTTTTGGTTAAAATAAACTAAAAATAACTGACATTAAGAAATCTGTAATTTTGCAAAAAGTATGTAAATAGTTTGGCCTCTTGCAATGATCAGATGAAGTTTCTTTTTTAAAAAACTATGCTTGAAGATGTTATCTAAATACCAGTACCCTCCCCCGCCCCGATTATTTGTCCCAATCATTGTTGATTGAGACAACAATGCTAAAATAATGGAAAGTCCCTGCCTTATACCCAAATTAAATGTAATATATATGTATATCTACCAAATATAATTTATTCAAGAGCAACAATCTGAAATTTATTGTAATTCTATTCCTAATTTAAATACGATTTAATAGACAATAATACATTTTTTCGTTTTTTATTAATTTCTATCCAATACATCATTCTGTTTGTCGATAGTCCTTTTTTATTCAGCATTTTGCATAAAAATTTCCGTAACAATGATTTACGTTTGAGAAACGCTGCTTGTAAATGACTTTTAATGTTCGGGGAGTTAAAAAAAGTTATTTTTTCTTTGGCAATTTTTATCATGAATTTTTGCAATACTACAAATTACATATTAGTAGTTTACCTACTACTATATGTCATCTGCCATAGAATTCGAAAGAAAAATAAAATTAGCATTATCTTATATATAAGTAAATAAACCCACGTATTTAGTATCCTAGGAAATAATGTCAGAGACAGTGTTTCAAAAGGAAAAAAAAATCCTTTTATTCTGGAATATTGTTTATCAGTTTTACAGTAATTTCTATGCTGTATTATCCCTGCCATTTAAAAATGTAATGGTATCATTTTTGCGTTATAAATTCAGAAAATGTCCAATAAAGACGACTTGCGCATTATAAAAGGTAACTGCTAAAAATAATCCAACATTATTCTAGAAGAAACTTATTTCAAAATATAAACTTATTCTTATGTATGGTTGATAATATTTAATTTTAAAGAAATTTAAAATTTTGAAAATTATCTTTTATTTTATTCAGTTTTTTTTTGTTTGTTTGTTTGTTAGTACACTATCAACTTCATAAATTAACCCTTTCTAAGGCCGTGGGAAGTGTGCTTCCCACCAAATTTATCAATCTTTGTATGAAATTATGTAGGTTGGCATAAGTTCTGACGAATGTTTTAGAAAGACAGAAACTTAGATGCTTCAGTTCTTAATCTCACACAAAAAGATGTATCTTGGTTTGTCACTTAATTATTAATTAACAAAATTAATTAATTAATCAAATTAAATTTATCTAATAAGCTAAATGAATCCTTTTTTTATTTTAATTTCAAGACTAAAATATTTTAATATAATACGACTAGAAAAAATGGTCTTTTAAAGGGTTAACTTATATGTATATGTGGCAGGACTCATGCGGAACAAATACAGAAATGGAATAGAGAATTGGTTAATTCAATTAAACAGTTCGGAAAAAAGTATTTTTAATATCTTGGTTTCAAATAAAATTTTGTGTTCTTTTAGAAGTGTTTTTAATGCTAACTTCCTGTAAAAAAACTACTGCTCAAGATAAACTAGCTTAAAATTCAGGACATTTGATTTCTGCAGTAGGCAAGAGGTATCATAACATAAATAGACTTGAAATCGAGAAATACCAGTTATAAATATTAATGAATTACTGCATTAATAACATGATTACTACTTTTTTTAATTGGTATTGGCTGCAAAAGCGAAAGAAGTTTTAGTTTCAAAAAAAAAAATCTTTATTTTATTCGTGTTCTGGGAAAGAAAGTTTGGATTAGTCTGTTTAATTTTTCACCTGTATGTTAAGATACAGGTAAATTTCATTCCTGATAATTTGATCTGATGTAAATCGACTTCGTATTTCTTTTTTTACAAAGGGCCTCGGTGACAAGGAGGTAAGGTTTTGGCTTCGGAACCGGAGAGTTTCAGGTTCGTGACCCGATTCCACAGAACAACCGTCGTGTAAGCTGGTCTGGTGCACGTTAAATCCGTCCGGGGAAAACGTCCTCCCGCTGGTGTGGAGTGCCAGCTCAGGTGTCGTCCTCGTCATCTGACCACGGCTCAAGATTACGAGGTCCGTCCCAAAATATCCCTAGTGTTGTTTTAAAACGGGACGTTAATATATAAGTGTTTTTGCACAAAGTCAATTTCGTACACATTTCGCATACAAATTGATGAAAGTAATTTCCAAAGCTAATTTGAGTACAAAAATAGCGACAGAAAAATAATTATATAATTTTATTATTTTATTTGTTTTCTTTTCATGTGTTTAACTTGCATATTGAGTATTATCAGAAATTTAAGAATTTGAAGAATATTAATTAAGTCTTGATTCCAAGTGAGAGGCTCTATTTGTTAGGAAATTTGAGAAAAAAAATTAATAGAAGATTCCAAGGTCCAGATGCCTTTTCAACGAATAAATTGGAATTCCGATATCAGTACGCATCATTCATGCCAATTCCGGTTTAATTATGGAACCAGGAAAGTTGCAACAGAGTGTAATAGAACATACAATTAGTTGTTGGATGGCAGGTTTCGTTTAGTTATATTAACGTCTCGTTTTAAAGTAACACTTGACAATTGGATGGCAAGGGGAGTTACTTTTGTTATACTAATGTGACGTGTCTTGATTTGAGGCCATTGCAGTTTATATGCAATACTCTATAAAAATCGATTTCGAAATTATACGAATTCATTCAAATACAACTTTTACGATGTTGAAAGTAAGTAGGCTAATTTATATTAACAAATAGGCTTGATAAATTACCGATATTTATTTTACATTCAACTTGTTATTGCACTTATATTTTAATATATTGTGCATTGGGTTCTATCTTATTACAATATTTCTTCAGCTTTCATAACTTGGTCATGTACAGAGGAATCAAACTCATAACAAATATGCCTCAGTAGTAAATTAATTCATTTTCTGAATTCAAGAATCATTGCATTTAATATCATCAATATCTCGTAAGTCGAAATGTTTTGCATCTCTCAACAAAGCCGTAAATGCACATGAAGCAACAGCGCAGGAAAAGCGAATTCCTCAATAATCAAACAATGCACTAATATTAAACACCTTCTTCTACATTTTGGCATCGGTTTCTACTTAACTTTGATTCGATTATCTACAGAATTTTCAAAACTTGGCTTAATGCGTTTCAAACCATAATGTGATACACTTGCGCTTTTCTTATGGTAATTGAATTTCTATATATTCGTATTGAACTTAGTCAAATAATTAGATTTTCTCTACGCAAAGGTGCTAAAAATTTCAAGGGAAAGAGATTCAATGGCTTTAATGGCAAGATTTAGGTAATTGTGCTTCTCGATTGACTAAAATCGATGCCCTTGGAGCTCCAAAAAGAATCTCCTCGACACTGCTAAGTGTCTCGAGCAATTGTCTTGTTTCCACTGTTCTGGCCTCCTTTCAAGAATTTTCCCATTGTTTCTACCATTAAGGCTTCCCCTGAGTTTAAAAAAGCAATATTTAAAGCCGAGAAAATATTTGTTTAAGCTGTTAAGGCTGAATTGCCAAACGAACCATGTCATTTCGCTCTTCTTTTAGGAATTGAAGTTGTCGCTTTTAGAAACCGAATAGCTACGAATTGCTTAAAGATTCGATAATACTGATTTTAACTAGAATAATCAATTATGAGACTGCCTATTTTAAATGAAGCTGAGATAGATTGATGGATAAATAATGAAAATGCGCAGTGTTTTGGTTTGAATGAAATTTAATTTGATAAAATAAAATAAAAAATTGTTAACATCCTTGAAGTTATAATTTAATTTCTTTTTCGTAGTTTTTTTTTCTATGAAATGAGTTACGGAAAAATGAATTATCTTTTGTATTTAATTTTAGGATTTTTTTTTCAATTCTGTAACATAATTGATTTGTAATGAAGAATATTTAATAATAATCTGAATATATGTAAATGCCATTGTGGCTATACATGCCATTGTGGCTTTCTAAATAAATTGGGCTGAATTCAACCAAATTTTGCGCATTTATTTAAGAAAAGAAATTACAGTCAAACTATCAAGGTACAATAATTAAATATTCAATTAATTTGAAATTTTTAAAAAGTCGCTTTTTCATCTATGTCATTTCATAGAAAGTTATTCTAGAGAAATATTTTTACACCATCTTAAAATTCAAAATTTTGCATTGTCAGTGTTATCGATTTCATTTCTGTGCAATATTTTTCTTTACTTGGTATGAATTGTAAAAAATCAAAGCAGATAATTTTGAAATAAGGAAATATATAGGTACTCCTTTTTTAGGCAGAGGCAAGACTTTGAAATACTGTACAGCTATTTTTCTTAATTTCTCCTTTAATTTAATACACATCATTAGATAACATCAGTTAGTGGTTTTAAATTAATGGTTTAATCGTCTAAAAATGTTCTTAATTTATTCTTCAATTCAGTATTTATGAGGAAAATTTGCAATACTAATATAATAACTTATGGAGAAAATTAATTACCTTATTTGCGTACCTTTAAATTCGTCGAGAGAAATTTTGATTTTCATTAAAAACATTTCAAATGATGAAAGGAATTTGTGTATTATAACATTTAATACAGTAGATTTTACTGCAAAAATATGATGTGTGAAATGTTTATTATTCCCAGCAACATACGGTATATAAACTAGTAGTTTAGGATAATACTATAGAATAATTTGTGTATCTGAAGATTAACAAATGCAAATAACGTTTAACAACAAATTTAGCTGAAATGCTTGCATTTCTTGGTATGCATACTATAAAAAATATATATTCCTTAGTATCATTTTCCAAGTTTTTGCGAAATGGCATAATAGTTACACTTTAAAGCAAATTTGTATTAAATGAGATCATGCGGGTCTGTAGGAAATGTTATGTGTTTTTATCATTTCCCCCCCATTTTTTTTAATTGGTAGTTTTTGCATAGTCATAAAAGAAAAACTGAAATGCCGCCTCTCGAGGTAATTTCTCATTGTAGTTTATGCTCCTTTTTATATCAGTAACCTATATGTCTAAAATCGGAGCATTTTATAAATTTCTGAATTTCCGTCCGGATTATTTTCTTTTATGAAAACATTGTTTGAAAAACGTTTTTAATTTCATTGACTTTACTTTACTTTTGTTATAAATTTGGATGAGGAACCGCTCTTTTCTAATTTATCATTTCATTTTATCTTTTATCTATAAAATATTTACTTTATCTGGAATGTAAATATTTTAATACTATTATTTTCCTTTCTGATTTCAATTTCTTCTTCACATTCTTGGCACATAATGGCCAAAACTAGTTTATACGCCATCAAACATAACTACCGCCAACAAAAGCTTTTGATATTACAGATCTGCATCAAAATTAATAAAAACACAATATTTTTCTTTTAAATACAGCAATAAATATAGTAAGGAAAATAGTAATCTCTACTCTGCATATATATACCGATTGATTTTATTTTTGGTTATTGTTCAGAGAATACATGTTTCGCCATCAATCATGTGTTTCCAACTGCGCAAAATTCCTTTAATTTAAATTATAATCAGCGTTTCTCAGATTTTCTATTATAGAAATGTTGCCTTGATTCTAAACTTCTAAACACAATATCCAGACTCATCTCAGATTGTATAATAATTTATTAACTCCACGAACAATTTTTTAGCAATGTGCCTGTTGTTTGCAATCACACTAAAATTTCAACAGTGGAAAAATCTGAGTTCTAAATCATTCGTTTGATTAACATTCCTTAGAGTAAAAAAAATGATAAAAAGTGTCAATATATAACACTTTTTTTATTAATTCTGCCAACTTCTGTATAGTAAAAACTGGAAGTTTATCTCTAAGATATGGAAAAGAACAGAAAACAGAAAGAATCGCAGGGCTTTTTTTTCCCCCTAGTCAGACGGTTTTCCTTAGAAAAGGTTGGACCAAAATAGTCGCAATTTATTTTCTCCCCATCATAACCTACTTTCCCTTGATTATGGCCATGCCTATTTTCACTATAATAAATGGTGTTGATTGAATTACTTCCGTGTATGAATCTGTGTTATAGAACTTCGATTACAATTTCTCTGGTACGAGTTATAAGTCTTCATTCCATTTATTTTTGTGTTAATGTTCAGAAATAATTTTCTTCACTAACTTTCATTTATTTTAATAACATTTTCGGATATTTTTTACACTTTCGTAAAATTGATGGTAGATTGTGTTCGTTTATTTGTTAATAATGAATCTG
Source organism: Argiope aurantia (assembly GCA_026543865.1). Taxonomy (NCBI): domain Eukaryota; kingdom Metazoa; phylum Arthropoda; class Arachnida; order Araneae; family Araneidae; genus Argiope; species Argiope aurantia. Next base: position 20,842 of record JAPMOR010028609.1, read on the forward strand.
TCATTTATTGTTGTCCTTATATTCTTTATACTTTTTATTCAATTATATCTGTTAAAGCCGTCATTTGGGAAAAATTTTAAATTTGGAATTTGAAATATCTAGAAGAAACCAACAATGATTTACGATACTCTCCGTCACATGTTATTCGACTAATATTTTCGTACGAGCAGAGTGACATAATTTTTATTAGCTGTTTTATTAATTAAGTGGGTAAATGTACTATTTTGGTGCCGCATAACAGGTATGCATAATCTTTACATGACGGGTGGTTGAAAACTCTACATAACCTTTTAAATTGGATAAAAGTTAGTGCTTTATAGGACTATTACCTTTCAACAGCGCATGGCCCTTACTTGTTCACGATTTTCCTCTGCAGAAATAAATATAAAAATAAAATGTGGTCTGAAACTACAAGGAAAGGAATTAAAATTAACTACAAGAAGATTAGAAAACAAACAGATCTCTGGAGAAAATGAAACCTTAGTGTTTTAATTACTACACTGATTGAAGGGTAAAAGGTGCAATGCTTTTTCTCTTCGTTTTTCATTCATTTTTTTAATATTTTGAAATTTAACTTTTTCAAAGATATCATATGAAATAAACTTAAATAAAAATGAAAATTTTTGTGCTTGTAATAGAATTATCTGTATCACCTCTAAAATAGATGTAACTCAATGTACAACGCTGCTGGTTACATTAAAACATGGGTTCCAAAGAATATACTTAAACTGAAAAATAAGTTTTAGGGGAGTGACAACTCATTATCCTTTAAATGTTCTAAAGTCATTGCTAAAGTTTTCATAAACCCTGCTACAATAAGGATATTGTAAATTGCAAAAGAAAAAACACCACTATGTGTAACCTTTTTTAAAATATTTTGAAAGCTGACAAAAATAATAGAAAATTCCAATTTATTACCTCGTTTCTTCCAGCAGTTGAATAAATAGGGTAGTTCCAAAAGATCGGGCGATTCAGGCTATAAATATCTCATTTTAGAAAATAAAATCTAGAGTCATCAGTTGTAGCAAATAAGAGGAAAATGCGCGTAATTTGTTGTTACTTGCTACTAGAATCAAAAATTAATATTTTGCTGATAGATAATTAAAAGATTTCTAAACAAATAGCCGTATCTCGAGTCTTTTGTAGCTGGAAAAAAGCAACTATGTTTGCTTTTGTATTCTGCTAGAATCAAAATACTAATAATTTTGATGATCAATATTCTCTAAAGGTACTAAACAAATAAACATTAAATAGGTACCGAATGCTTCTTGTAGATGAAAAAAAGAGGGGAGGGTGAAACATTCAGTCAATATATAATAACATTAACATGAAGGTCAATTTTTTTCCAATTTCTTTCCAGAATGGGAAAAAACTGAATGTCATTATACAAAATATCAAATGCGATGCGGTATCCAATTGTTTATGGGTGTGGACGTTTAATCAAAATAATCTGTAACCTTCATGTTTTCCAAAAATTGCTTTCATTTTTAAAATACCACCATGTTTGCGGATTTATTGTACAATCTTGTACAATCCTAAATTAATGTTTGATTGTTTATTTTATTACTTGAAGGAAGCAGAATATTTGAGAACTTTTAAGTTGTTTTTCTTTTACATTATCTTATGACTTCAAGCAAATTACGAAAATAGCTAATCAGACTTATAAACAGATTTTAAATCAACTTAAGACGCCACAATTAGATAAAAAAATTGCACATGAACCATAACCACCTCAAATATTTAATGGAGGTAGTTAAATTAGTGAGACGGCACATTTCCATAACGATTGGTATCATTTAAAAAGATAGTTGAAAAAAATAGTTAAGGGATTATTAGATAATACTAACAGAATAATAAAAAAAACATTCGTTTTTAAAAGAAATATATTTGTTCCCCAAACGGTATGAAAAATATATTTTGCTTATCTCTGCAAATAATAAAAGTGAATATGTGTGCGAGTCTAATGACACTCTGCAGTTGGACCAAGCAAAGAAATTTGGCTGAAATATTCTGGAAGGTGAGAATATAATTCTTGAAGGATTGCTTTGAAATTTTTATTAAAATTTTTATTCATTAAAAATAAGGCTAATTATATTTTACTTTGAAAATTTATAAAACTCAAATCTTACAAAAATGAATTTTCCAACTATCTCTACTCTAAAGCAGAAATTGCCACTAGAAAAATACAATTTGACCTGGTGCAGTCTGAATAGGATTTAAATTCTCATTTTACTTATACCAATATCATTGAGATATAATTTTTTCTCTTATTGTAAAATATATATAGAATTATTTACCATATAATTTGCAATAATACTGTGTCATTGCCATAGCTGTAAATCATATGTAGCAAGTCAAACATGGCAAAGACAAAAAGGGTGCAATAACAGTAATAAAACTTTTGCAGTGTTTAAAATAAATGTTAAAACGACTTGCCACCGGAAACGGTACACGCTTTTCAGGCTATTGCTCATACAGCAGGACTGCTGTACTATTTCAAAGTCATATTCCATTAAACCTACATTGTACTCTTCATCTGGTGTATTCTTTTCCTTTGTTTACTCAGAAATAGCCGCTTAGAATTATTCTATTGAAAAAATGACTTGATTTGGTATGTTTGTCCTACCTTTAAAGCTTATAAATGACTTTCTGGGATATATAATTAATAAAAAGCTTTATGTTTCTTACTCAAGAAAATTGTTTTCAAACATATGATACAAACCTAAAGGGAGAAATAAAAGTCGTTTTAAAAGAAAAAAAACAATTTAAATCTAATGAGCTTTATAGTAAATTCTATTGCTTTCCACGACATTTTTCTTTTGTCCACTGAAGCATTTTTCCTCATACAAGAAAGAAAAAAACACATTTAGAGCATTTGAAAAATGAAAATGTGTTTCTTTATCTGATAAGAAATTTATAGAAAAGCTTATTGGAAGGAGCATAAGACATTTTCGTATTTATTTTCCTCTGAAAAGAATTTAGTAGAAAAGACAAAGGTCTTTCAGTCTAGTGATACATACTTGCTTAAATTTCTCCTTTTGTCAGATGATACGTGATACACAAACAGAAACAACTGAGGCTGCTATTTAGTTTCTAGATAATTGTGAAATTGTACTATACAACAAGATAAAAACAACTTCGGGAAAAAACCTGGCAGAGACATTTCCATTCTATGTCATAATTTTAATAGCTATATTTATTACATAAAAATTATTTTTATTTCCTTTTGATCCTTCAAACACACACATTTACCATCCTTAAATATCAATAAGCTTTTCTTTTAAGAAATAGAATTATGCATTTAATTTTCTCTCTCTCTATCTGTTTCATATATAATATCATTTCGCTGTGCAAAAGGAATAAAATTTTCTAACAAGATATAACTGATGATCATCAAAAGAACCATTTCGATTTCATATAATTTATTTGAGCAGCTATATCTGTTATATAAGATATTTTGCTTGTTGCTTCGCAACACTTTTTCCCTCTGTTACAGGAGATTATTTTTGGTAAAGAAGTAATGAAAGGTATTTTTTTATTCTTTGGAAAATGTGAATTCGGGCAGTAAAAGAAAACCATAAAAAATATGAACACATCACATAACAAAAGATCACAGACTGAAACATATGGACTCTGCACTAAGAAACAGAATAAGGACTTTTCATAAATAACATTTTAATATTTTTTGTTACCTCAAAACAGATGTTCTCGAAAATTATCCTCAATTTATCTTGATAAAGGTATGCTGAGCTGTATTTTTATTTTTTATTCTTGAAAATATATATAATCAGAAGCTAATTTTTAGTTTGGTCTACTTATCCTAAAGATATACGGGATATTAAAAAAAATACGTGATCCCACAGAACCTTTTGGAAACATTTTCCTCTCTTGCCATTTGTTTCACATACCATGAGCAAATACGGCTTCTAATATAATTGGTGAAATTCAACTAATAAGCGTATAATTTTTTTTGTTGCTAATCTTTTTTGATCTTCTCGCAACATTTTCTTCCTTGTGAAAAATTCTAAAGCCTATGAAATAAAGGAGGCCTATGATATAACATCAATGCTTATTTATTTGTGAATGCAAAGATTTACTTCCTATTTTCATCAGAATAGCAGGCAGAATCTATTGGCCATTTTATTTTACATTATTGACATACATATTCGAATATCAAAGGAAGGTTACATTTCTGCATTGCATTGTCATACGGAGAACTTGAATTTTCTTTGCTTTAAATATTTAGCTGCGATAGTTTCTGTAATTAGATGGAATCGAAGCTAGAATCAATAACGCTCAACACACCGCTTAGGATAAATACACATTAATTACTAAACATTCAACGTTACGGCACATATTACTGGAGAGAACGTCATGGAGAAGGAAAAAAAGATCCGTATCAAAAAAAGCTTAGTTTACATCTCTTATTTTAGTTCGTTACATTATGCTAGCTTATAAAATATTGTAGCACAGATTGATTATGTCGAAGAAGTCATGTTATAGTTGTAAGCTCATTCAGTTCTGAACATAGGGGCCGAATTCAAACAAGTTATTTTACGGAAGAATATCAATGTGTTATAAATGCACACAAAAAATGTCCGAAATCTTTACAGTTTTAAATAATTATTAAAAAAAAAATGCCTGCAATGCTTTTTGTATCCAATAAAATATAATTTATTTTACTATGTTCAAAACGTTTCAAAATGCACCAAGAATCAAAAGCAGCCTGAGCTTTTGCAACAGCTGCCGGATTTAGGTTTTGGCTACCTGTCGACATCAATCTGCTACGCTATTCATAAACTGTCGGCTTCATGATTTTAATTGAATGCAGTTCGAAATTTAGGCGATTCTGTATTGCAGAGTGAATTTCTATAAATCGCACAAAAGTGTTGTCCAAAAGGAGAATGATAATATCAATGGTCTGTTTTCATTCTGTATTCGCGTCAAAGAAAAACTTTGATTTAATAATTGAATTGAAAAATCATGTTTATTCTTCTTTTCTGGTTTTTTAATGATATTTTTTAAAGTGGAAAGATACTGTTCTTCCACCCTATATATCTTTGTACTTGGGCTTAAAAAATGAAATAAAAAATTTTTCAAAAATTAATATTTCAATTATATTTTGAATTTGTAAATATAAAAATTATTTGAACAGTATTTGAATTAATATTTTATTTTTTGAATAATAATTTGTTTTCGCGGGTGGTCATTTTTTTTCTTCATCCTTCTGCTTTTTTATTTCCAAAAGAATTTGAAAACATATTTTCCAAATGCCTTTCTCTTTTTTCATTTATGAGAGAGAAAAATAAAAAACACCATTATTGATCAAATCAAACCGCACTTCCGCTCATTACATAAGAAAAGACACTTTTGGGAAATTAAATGGTGAAGAAATTCTATGAAGAAAAATTACTAAAATCTGAATCTCGAAATCATTGAGATATTCATAAGCATTAATTCATATGAAACGGTAGGAAATTGAAAAGGTATTTAAGGAAGATTATACTGCGACTTTACATTTTTTCATACATGAGAAGCATATAATTAGTAGATATCGTATTTATCGTAAAATTCAGCTCTTTTTAGACCCTGAACCCATCCCTCAATATAAGGATTTTTGAAATTTGCGTTTGTCTGTTCGTATGTGAAAACGATATATAACCAGCTGGAGTGACCTTCGCGATACTTTTGGTTTTTCCGCATAAAATTGGAAACCTCGGGCAAGGTCGAAAATACCTTGTATGGCATTAGTGAGTGATAATTACGAAATAAAGATCTTCGGCCTCAATCTAGTATTTTTACTGAATCTATCGTGAGAATATGCGTTTTGGATGCTTTTTTTGTTGGACGATTGACAAAAAATTTTGACAAGAAATTACAATTGTAATCACAAGATGACATACCGAATTTCATTGATTTAGTCATGTGTTTATGAGTTATTGCATTTATATGTATGCGAAAGTAAAGACTAACAGACGGTCAATTGTTTGATGGATTTGGTTCAAAATATGCTAATTCTACATTTTAGATGCATGTTTAACCTATGTACCAAATCTTATCGACATAGCTCTTTGTGTGTTGCAATTATTGAGTTCACTTGTGCTCGAATAGATAGACAGACTTCCTGCAAATTGAATTCGTTCAAAATTTGTCAGATATTTAGGAATTTGGTCTTAACGCTATATACAAATTTCAGCCGTCTAGCTCTAAGCGTTTCCCAGATATCCTACTCACAGACAGACAGACTGACAGACAGATAGAGAGATTGAAATACTGACGTACATACATACAGACATAATTCCAAAAAAGTGTTTTTCTAGGGAATAGTTTTTCTGAGGAATGTCTGAAATGTAGAGTCAAAATCTTGAGTATGAATTTAAATTGACATAATATAGAGTCCCCCCCCCCTTTTTTTTTTCAGAAAAATATTTCTTTGCTTCACATGATTCATATATTTTTTTATTATCTATTTAAGTGATAAAGCGCAGTGATTTTATTTCTTAGCATGATTTTTCATAAATTTGGATAGACGAGTTTTAAATATATTTTCTGTATTCTGATATCGAAAACTTTGAAAATTCCATTTTTCATGTGGAAAAAAGACCAAATAAGTAAATGACACAACTGATGCTCTTACTGTTTTCTTCAAGTGAAATAAATTTTGGAAACAGTACAGCTTAAATAACCTTTTATGGGAAATTAAAATTTTGAGAGGTGTTTTGCCATCGTAATTAAAACAAAAATCATTTTGAAGTGAAAGATGATATTGTAAAAAATGAACAGAGCCTTTATAAAAAAAATGACACTCAAGTGATTAAATTAAATTAATAAATGAAACATAATTAGAAATTAAATTCTATGAATAGATTTAACAATAATACTCTTTTTCGAATCTAATAAAATTTGGAGTTTAATTTACCTGTTCCAAGGCACAAAGAAATATACATAGCAAAAAATTAAATAGTAATTGTCCATTGTCGGCCATTTTATCATCTCTTCTAAAAGCTCCCTGCTATCTCTTCATAATTAAAAAAAACTTTAGAAATTAATAATAAACTGTTTCACAACATATGGCGATTATGCTCATACGCAATTCATCAAATTATGCTCATAATTTTGAGATAGTTACGTGTTAATATCTTAAGTTAAAAAGAAAGTTGTCATAAATTTTTAGCAAATTTTTAATGAAGCAATAATCTAACAATTTCTTATTT
>JAPMOR010028609.1:28065-39051 GCA_026543865.1 Argiope aurantia
ATTTTAATAAAGAGGAAACCTTAAATCTTTATGCTCCCATTTTATTCTAAATCTTCTTTTATTAAAGTGAGACATGTCGATTAGCTTTCCTCGGAACGTATAGATACGTTAATGAATAATTGGTGTTGTGACAAGTGCGGATCTATCATTTTTCAAAAAGGCTTATTGTCGTCCCTATTTATAATGAACTAATGCATCTTAAAAGATTTTAAAATATTCAAAAGCCCCATAAGAAAATTAGTTGGGTTTAAAGGTCATATTCAAGCGCATTTCTAAAGAATTCGGTTTCCAAAGCAGATTACATTATCTTAATGGATTGAAAATTTAAGGCTGTGTTTCAAAATGGTCTATTTGATTATTGAAGATTTTTGGCTGATAGAATATAATTTTTGACAGCAAAATAAGTATTATGCATAGGTGGCTCAAAAAGAAACGTTTTAAGTACTCTAAGAGAAAATGTTTATTTGGTAAATTCAAAGAAATTGGCAATGGTAGAAAGGGTACTGGCATATATGGTCACCATGATTTTTGAAACTTTTTTGTTATTGTTAAACCAAAGTATGGAAGAAATCAGGGTTCAAGTTGTGGAGTCACATAAAGACTGCTTTCTGAACTTTACCGCCGGTTCCAAAATAATGACAAATCAGATGTTTCTTCAACTATCCCAAGACAGGAAAATCACTTGGTGCGAGGTAAGGACTGAAGAGAGGGTGTTCCTAGTCCAAACCACCAGAAACACTGTTCAAATTACTTCTAACCGAAGCCATGTCTGGTAAGCATTGCCGTAAAATAACACGACACCTTTCGATAGAAGACAGTCGTCACCATTATCTAACAGAAATTCGGAATACTATGGCAGAACTATCTCGATCTACCGGTGGCTTTGAATGTAGAAATCATTTAGTCTATTTGCACATACATTTTAATTCGCTCGGGGAAATTATGCACTATTCAAAGCTTTTGTAACCTTACTTTTTGAACTACCTAGGTAGATATCACTGCTCATTAAGGATTTTCTGAAATACATGTTAATTTTCTCGGAATTTTAAATGTTAACTTTATGAGTATTACAAATGCTGCTAGTAGGCAGCTGTGATGTGTTAGGATTTCCGCCACCTGTGAAATATTGTAATCACCATAAGGCCACTTTCTGTTGTTTATAATATGAATAATGAGTTGATTTAGAGCTTGTAACGCATATCAAAAATAGGTAAATTTCCGAGAGGAAAAAACAGATCTTATTTTCCAAGAACTTGAAAAAGAATACTTCTTCTTTTTATAAAAATACTCTTAAGTTTATCTACTAAATCGCGTTGCATGATTTATTTTGATGTTTTGACTATTTGTAATGCGCAGATGAATTATGTACATCGGTTTTATTACATACTTACTTGAAAGTCTTAATATATTCTTTTATGCATGTTTAACTTTCTTGGCCATTGACTCAAAAATTTAATCCTTTTCTAATTATTGATTAGACGTAAAGTTAATTACCTAACTACGTTTATCTATCCATGAAGTACCCTGTGAATTTATCTATGATGACAGAAATTTCACCGGTCAGATTCACTTGATTGTCAAGTGTTAGGGAGGGATAATTTATTTACGGATTATACTTAAAGCTCAGGTTTTAGTTTACACTGCCATTTTAATTTGGCTATATTTTTCTCGTTTCGTAAACCGAGAAAAATGTAGCTAAACACCATTTTAAGATAGGTAAATTCATGCCGAGCACAAATGAAAAGGCTGACACCTGAACAACAGCCCCTTCACTAAGCTTTTACACCACATCAATGCGATTACGTTTACTCCTCGACAGATTTAACAATCAGCGAACAAACGAATGGCAGTTCTTAATTGCAAGCGTGGCTTGAATCTGGTACCTTCAAATTTCGAAGTCGAAAGACTGTCGCCAGATCACCGCTGTCAGTATTTAGAACATATAACCTTTCGTTGGAACTAATTACGCTATTGAAAAACTAGTGCGAAGCAGATACTTAGATATATTTATTAGGAACGTGATTATATTTGTCTTTCCATCTTTAATTTACGCTTCCAATTATTGGAACTAAAAGAAGAGAGATTCCTAATCGGAGAACATTGTCCAAAATAGGAGATACTTTTTCCATGTCTACTTAGTTGTGAATATTTGATGCACAGGAGCGTAAGTTGTGTTACTCTAACGGCGTTCTTTTCTTCCAGGTTCTTTGGCCGAGGAAACAGATTTCTTTCATTGCCTTCAATGCAACCGAATTCCTACATGTAAGTACAACTGACTCTTCTAATAGGAAGCTGTAATTTCCTTTCCAAAAAATATGGAACGTGTTGAGAAAACATTTCGGGTAAAGGAAAGAGGGGAAAGAAATACAAAGGTTATTTTAATCATAAAATAGCCAAGCCTTTCAACAAAATAAACAAAAGAAACTTATTACTGACATGATTCCGAGAATAGGTTGAACCTTAATTTGATATAACCATAAAGTTCCCTTATAGTTAATTGTATCGAAAGAATGTGCAAAATCGCCCAATGAAGATCACAATATTAAGGAAAACTGATTAAGATAAGCATTCGGAATGTTCTCAAGGGATGCAAAACAGGAATTTATAATAAGTTATGTGTTAAAAGAGTCGGTGAATTGAGATAGTTTCTTGTGAACGTATCTTAGAAATTACTTATTAGTTCTTTAATATTAAGAAATTCGAATGCTGTTATTAAGAAATTCGAATGCTGTATCTTTATACTGCTGTGAATTTAAGCAGAGTTAAAAATTATTCTGTCATAAAACCAGCTCCTATTTAAAAATTTACAGTGATTTATAGTTTATGAAAAATTTATTTTCATTTACCGCACATGATTTATATACTTTATAAGGAAGTTTGCTTTTTTTAATATGCTTTGAATATTTTCTCTACAACAGTGTCTCAGCGATATAATTAGAATACATGGTTCTAGTGTCTCGAAATTTTGTTGTTTAGACTGATAGAAACAAATTCTTTATCCATTCTATCGTTTAGTTTTTACGATAATTTGTTTTGGTTTTCATTGGAATTTCTTAACATGTTTAGATGTTCAGGACTCATACTTAAATTAGAGAATAAGAATTACAACTGAGTCCAGTATTTATATAAATTCTGAATAAAGCTGGAAGCCTCAATGAAAAACAAACTACTACTACACAACAGACAAAAAACTAAACTATTTATTACAAACTAACATTTATATAAAAGTAAAATTTTCTGTGTTGTTACTGGTTTTATTTTTACTGTCTTGATGTTATATAAATTACGGTAAAAATCATTCATCTTACTTTCAAGTTTACAGTGAAATTTATTTTTGTTTCGAATTTTCAAGCATCAAGATTTGGTAGTTTTCTTAAACGTGATGGATGACATACATGGCGAAGAAATATTCAAGATTTTGCTTATCTTATTTTGCCTTATATACGAGACATTCGCTAAAATATAACATTTCAAAATTTTTCTTTGTTATACAATTTATTTTTGTAATATTTTGTTAGTGCATAATCTTTAATAACTTTAAGAAATCATTATCTTTTACATATTTAATTTATATATTCTTATGGTCCTTATATGTTTAAGAAAGTTTAGTCAATCCGGCTTTGTTTACGAACTTGAATCCGGACGAATTTGCTGCTTTTTATTTCATATTTATTTTGTCCATCTTAAGTTTGATTTTTATTGTAATGCTTTAAAAAATGCGAAACTTAACTGAAAGGAAGTGAATTTAAATTAATCTGAAAAATAATTATATATTTATTGACTTCTGTCGATAGCAATTCAATTTGAAAGAGATATGAAAGTATAACTATAACAAAAACAGATTTTAAAATATACTTTTATTTGTGCTCCGAAAAGCAGATTTTATTTTTAAATATTTTCAATTTTTAGTATTATTTAACACTATTTAGTCTTATATAGGGAATGAATATGTAGGCTCATGCTCATATTAGATGAAAAAATAAGAGATTTTAATTATTGATTACGAAAAATTTAATTTTTCTTCCTCATGCAAATTTTGGAAAATTGAGATTCGTAATGAGGTTTTTTAAGTGACTGCATGTAGTAGAATGGAATTCGTATTAAAAAAATTATATTATTGCCGTCAACGTGAATAAGAAAATAATATGAGGCAGAAAAAAATTATTTCGGTAATATTTAGAACTTTAGCTGGAATTAGAAGGGAATTTAAATAACAATTTGAAATAGCTCAAAGTGAATGGATAATAAACTAAAAATGCAAAATATAATTAAAACAAGAAGTTTTAAATTTTTAGTCAAATAAACATTTGAAAAACAATGAGATATTAAGTCAAAGTCAATCCAATGAGTATATCTAAAATATAAGGAATAAAATCCCGTTTTTATTCCAGGCCTTGTTACTCATTGTTAGTCTTATTTTAGTTACTCTTAAAATACGATGGTTTCATATTATTATTATTCCTCAAAAGAGAGCGATACAAAACTTTCTAAGATATGAATACCATTTCTGTGACGCATTCTTTGAAACATTCTTAATAAATCTTTTTGAAATTTATATGCACCATTTCATTATTTTAAATGTGAATTTACTGTGACTCAACATTGCGTTTTAAGTGCATTCACAGTTTATAATGATGGGGTATGGAAAGATTAAGAAAAAGACAATGTTGTGAATCACTTTTTGAAAAAAAGTGAATTACTTTTTCCAATGTTGTGAATCACTTTTTCCAAAATTTCCAAATGATGTGAATGCACGTATGAATGAATAATTGATATAATTCAGTAGAATTTAATTTTAAATGTCAGTAATCTATATTCTATATCCTCCAACCTTTTCTATGATTAAAAGATTCTCGGGAAATAAATACATGAAAAGAAATGTCTTTATCGTATATGAAATGTGCATGGGTTTGCACAAAAATTGGATCACGAGTTTTTGATAAATCGCACATTTTTGGAATTGCGTCTTTTGTAACTATCTGAGATGTGAACACGACTACTTAACAAGATAGACATATGAAACTAGAAGTTTGATCTATGTAGCAAAATTACAAATCAGTTTCACATTTTGGATAAAATCCTTTTAGTGGGTGGCAATCTATCTGTGTAAACTAGAACATAACTCAAGCTTGCAACGAGCTAAATAAACTTAACTAGATTCATGTATATATCAATTAATTTAATTTGATGAATTGATGTGATGCTTTAAACAAAAAACGTAGATTGTATTTTACACTAAAATTTTGTAGATTGTATTTTACACTTCTTTTAAAATGCATTTTTTAATCGACGAAGCTAAGCACGAAATGCGCTGTATTGTGGAAATATAGAAGAAAGACGAGGGGACAGTACAAACCGTTTTTCACATCCTCGTTTTCCAAGTTTTGTATTCCTCTCACAATAGTCGTGCGATTGTTTCATTTCCTAAAGTGAAAGAACTCATCCGAGTAATGAGATATCTTTGTTCGTCGGCTCACCGACATAAATTGACCGAAAGGAAACCGAACTGCGGAAAGTATGCAGCGATTCACCTATAGTGCTTAATAAAAGGTAATAAACATAATATATATCATATTAATGTGTTTAGTCTCAGAAAAGATTCATTTATTCCTCTGTATATTTTTTTTTGCATAAGTGTAGGGTGTCCACTGTAATGGTGGACCAAAATTTGATATCAGAACCGTAACAGATAAGCATATATTTCCAATTGGGAAGATGCTTTAAATGAACCAAAGAATTATATTTTATAATAGATGAATGAATAAATGTTGAATTGAAGAAATTACGAAATCTAAAAATCTATAAATATACAATCATCAATCTCTATTAGTCATTTATATAAATAAAAAATCTTGATACCCTAATAAATGCAATAAAAAATTTATCATTTTAGAAAAAACAGAGTAATAGTTTTTTTTATATAATTAATGGATATTATATAAAAAAGAATATTTTGGAGACTTATCAGCTTTTAAGATAATGAAATATTAGGACAAAATTTAAAATATTTCAATATTTTTATTTGCTTAGTTATTGAACAGAAAGGCTTAAAACAGATATTTAAATGGTATGCAAAAAAATAATGATAAAATGAAAAAGTTTGTGCAGTAAACAGTATGTAAAAAAGATAAAATCATTTTATTACAAAATGATAATCTTCAAAATATTATTATAATAAAAAATTTTATAAACTTGAAATGAAAATCATTTTACCGTGGTCTTTGGTTTTCCTTTGACTGAAATACAAAAGCATATCCATGAAGCAATTTCTTGCATTATACAGCATTCTTTGCGCAACCGATAATCATGCCATAATAACATAGTTTATTAACTATGTAATCATAATATCTCTATATTTACAAGTTTTTTCTAGGTGTTCCGGAGTTATGCCCCAAATAAGGTTCAATGAAATGCAAATAAGACATATTAAATGTCTTCAATTATTAAAACCTGTATGCCTTTTTAAGCAGAAATAATATCTTCTCCTATCAGATAATTGAAAGAAATATAAATTTAATGAAAAGTTAATGCTTAATTTCCATTTGCATATGACCTTTAGAAGTGGTTTTGAGCCAGAGAATCTTGGCTATTATAAACATTTTTAATACTGATATTCGAGGTTCCTTAATCCGAACAGCTGCTTTAATCGTAAAAGAGTGGAACTTACAGTAATTTTCCTACACTGGCATTTTAAAGTATTAACAAGCTTATTTTATTTAATGATTCAAATAACATAAAATATATTCATTTAGAAAAAATTTTCTATTAGAAATTTGTGCTAGTTCAGTTTAGTTACATTAACGCTCCGTTTGAAACCAACACTAGCGTTATTTTAGGACTGATCTTGTAATTCTGAATCGCAATCAAATGACGAGGACGACATCTGTGCTGGCACTCTCTTAAAAATTCTACACTATACCAACACATGGATGTCTGGTCCACGGCGTCCAATTTAACGTGCACCAGGCCGGCATACACAAAGTATCTCTAGTAGAATCCTTCGGAATTGAGGCCGAGATCTTACCACAAGGCATCTGCAGCCCGTGCCCATATCTTAAATAGTTTAGAAATCAGCTATTGGGTCCTGATTAGAGTGGATACCCAGTGTAAGTGTCACATACAGAAAAAAGAAAAGAAAGCACATGTGTTTATAAGATTATTTTTCATTTTAATAAATTTTCGGAATGACATTTATTTTTTTAAACATTTATAATGCATTTTGGTAGTACGAATGTATCACGAGTTCAGGGATGTGGTGCAACAAATGCAGCCAGAATCATATTTTCAAGTATCACGGAATTGTGGTATTTTTGGATCGCTGTTACGTAAACTTCTTAGCAATATTCTGTTTAGTATTTTTTTTTTTTTTTTTTGCAATGATCCTTTCGCTCAGCGTCTATTAGAAACCTCATTTTCATATGTATATCTTTTTTAAAATTACGTGAATTATTGCTTAAATTACGTATTCTTCTTAGATTCTAGACATTTGGAAAATACAAATAGTTCATTCTATTACTTTTTTAAGTTAAAATTTTCAATCTTAAAAGTATTGTATCAAAGTAATCGATTTATTAGAGAGTAGAACACTTGCTAACTGTACTGCTATTTGTACAATTTTCTTGTCCTTCTATTTTTTTTTCTTTATGATGATTCCACTCGAACATATTTTCATAAAGCAAAATTTTCTTTGATATAGGAAAAGTCGGTCCTTAAGCACAACTATACAGCAACTTTGATTAGATGAATGTTGTGTTAAAAGTATTGAGCATCGAGTAAGCGAAGTAAAAAAAAGATATCTTGTTATCTTCTGTGACCGTTTGTTCATTCCATCAATCTAATCATGTGAACCAACTTTGATGAACTGATACTATCACAAAAAATAATTATTTTAAATTATAGTTGCTTAATAATCAGAGTTCATTCTGATTGGTTAACTATGCTTGCGAAATTAGCAAAATCGATCCAGTTGTTGAGGTTGGGGCTTTGTTAAAGTTTTATTTTATGATTTTTCTAGAAAATGGAGTGCACAAGCAGAGTGTGCATCGAACTGGTGATGCATCTAAACGGTCTTGATAATCAAAAAATAAAAATTGACAAGATCAGATAAATGCATTGCGCTGGAGACTAATTATTTGGCTTTTGCAATTATTTTAAACATATAAATAAACAAAAAAAAATTTATGTCATCCAACATATATGGAAAAAATATGTGAACAGGTTCACATATGTAGACGCGACTAAATGATTAATAAATAGAATTCTACTCAATAAACTATAGTTAATGTGTTTCCGAAATTAATGAAAGCTGATTAGTAATAAGAGAAGGTGTAGTGCTCCCGTAATACGTGCTGCAAAACTCTCCTGCCATAACTTCATCTTTAGCATTCTAATGGCGTCGCTACCAGGATATAGAGTTGGATGCATACTTTAAGTTTAAAACACATATGATGTTTCTTTTTCTATTTAAACAACATAGACTTTTACTAAGATCTCAAATGCTAATTTTGGTTGATAATCAATATAATTGCGTTGTCTTTCAAGGAATTTAATCGGCTAATGCAATCAGCAAAGTTTGTCTAATTACTTTTTGAATGGCAAAGGAGCCTTAAAGCTTAATTAATGAAGAACGAATCAATACACATGTTTAAAGAAAGTTTGTTGTGCTTTTGTATCAAATATCTTTTGACAATCATACTGCACATATAAATCTCTCCTTTTTTAAGTTTTATAAAGGGACTGTCTACTCGTACTTCTATAAGAAGAGATCAGAAAAATATAAAAAAAAATTACGGTTAAAATTAATACCTCATCTTTAGCTGCCAATCATTCATGGTCAAAAACTGAATATAGGCACTTAGGAAAAATAATTCATAAATGTAAAAAATGATTTTTGGAAGAAAATATTCAATTTTTAAAAAATATTCTTCAGCTATTTAATTATTCTTAAAATTTAAGTATCTGTAATATTATGCTGAATAGGAGACAGAAGTGCATATTGAAAGATTGCTCATATAATAATATAATAAATTAATATAAACTCAAATATGATATAAACTCATCATTTAATATAATAAATTAATATAATCTCGTGTTAATTTATTATATTAAAACTAATTATATAACATTATTATATTAAAATTGATTTAGATTTAGCCGGTTTTGTTTAATTTCTAGCTTTAAATTCGAATTAATTCCATTCACTTGAGTTTGCCACTGAAACGCTTGAAGTTATGATCAAACCTCTTACAATTTTTTAAATAAAATTTCTTCTCTCTTATACCAATAAGGACTGTACCTTAGGCGTCCGGTGTGATTTTAGTGAAATTTAGTAAACTTTTTCTATTTTCTATTTATTTTCTAGTAAACTATTCTAAACTTTTTCTAAACTATTCTAATAAAATAGTATAACGGCAAATAAATCCTAACTCTATCCCATATGGGATGAACAGGAGCAAGTCATTATAAAACAGTCAACAAATTAATAAATTCAACAGAATTTTGTTGACAAATTTTATACCGAGCTATTTCAATGAAACATGGTGCTGTATTCCTTAATGAGTGACTAAAAATATTGTAGGATCAACTTATAAATTATTTTATTAATATTTGAACAATATTCAGTACATAAAATAATACGAGTGACACATTATATTATTTATATAATAATATTGCCGTTTCTTTTTTCCACAAGAGGTTTTAATTAGTAAGAGGTATTGCTAAGTACTCCGATGGTAGCAAACTAAATTATTAAAATCATCAGATACCAAAAAATTATAATCACTCACATAAAAAAAATATCATTGATTCGTCTAAAAGAAATGATTTAATAAATCATATCTTTTGCTTTCTTCATCTCGCAGCAATTTCGAATTCACCGACCTTTCGTGTCTTTCATATCTTTACACGAGGAATGAAGCAACATCAATCAAAATGTCGAATGTGCCTTATCACTGTGCCCACAAATTCATTGAATTCGTTATTATAGGCGTTATACGCAGAGGTATAAGTGCTTTACATTTCCAAACATTTTTAATGTAATTAAGCACATTTTTTCTACCTCTGATATTAAATTCTTATTTTAAATTTAAAATTTCGTGCAAAATTGATGACTGTAAATGTAGAACATCCACAGTTTTCAATGGTTAATACATTTCATCAACAGAACAGATTGGCTTGAAGAATGTAACCTATTCTAAAAATAGACGCATTTAAATGTCTCCATAATCTATACATACGAAAAGTTATTTCCTAGTTAAAATCATTTTAACTAGTATTTTATATATTATTTTCTTCATCTAATTGCTAACACTACATTCAGGAACGCGTCATTATCATTATTTCTTGATGAATTAACATATCCCTTGTAAGAAAAAATTAATCCCTGTTTTTGTTACTAGGAGTATCTTGAAAAGAAACAGAAAATGCTTAGCCATTACTTTTTCCCTCAATTACTTCTTACATTATGGTAATGCAGTGCATGTAATATGCTCAGAATTGAATTACTGTGAATTGAATTGAATGCGCCGAAGCAATTTAGTTGCTAACCACTTTCAATCATTTACACCTTAGAGGCAGAATGGCCACTTAGAAAAAATAAGTTATAATTATCACAAGGGAGTTTTGGAATAAAAAAAGATATTTCAGCAACCCATGATTAAATAAGAATTAATTGGAAAATTACAACCCAGAGAGTGATTAAAAAATATCGTTATTAATGGAAGTTTTAGGCTAAATGTAAGCTGAAGATAAATTAATTTATCTTCCCATTTTTAAGTAGTTCGTGACAGGAATTAGAAGCAAAGAAGAATTCTAATAATTTTTCTAAACTACGATGTGCATTTAACAGACTACGTATCTATTAAAAGTATTAATGGCGAAAATAAAATATTTTGACAATAACCCTTTATTACAATATTCGTTTTATTTTTTTTTCTAAAATTTAATTTACCAATATACTTAACTACTATAACTATTTATGCTATTAAC
>JAPMOR010028614.1:3015-40266 GCA_026543865.1 Argiope aurantia
AAATTTGTGGAAGCTGCATTTTTGTTCTTCTGTTTTCCAAAGATTCTGTTTTCGATTTCAAGTGTTTTCGTTGAATCGAATTGTGCCTCGTTGAAAAGACCCATCATATAAAATTAAATTTTGTAAAAAGACGTTAAATTTTGTTACTTCATCTAAATTAAATTTTCTGAGTAAAATCTAAACTTGGGCTTATGTGTTACAGTCTGTGGATTTTCTGTAGGTGGTTCAAGGTCACATTTTCTACCTCGTTATTGGTTGTCTGGTACCTATAACTGGTACCAATACCAATGGGTTGTCTCGTATTACCATTGTCTGGTAATGTGATAAATATAATACGATTTCCAATATTAACCAAAAATTAATGTATTATATGAACAAGGAAAAACGCAGGAAAGTTTGAAATAGAAAACAAAATATGAAATTAGTATCATATTTTTTCTCGTTAACTATTTTAATGCAGAAGTAAGGGAAAATGTATCATTATGTAAATTTTTGAGAAAAAAAATTTCATTTTAATAAATACTCCAAGAGAAAATATTTTTTATAATTTTCTAACTTAAATGATTGTAATGCATTTGTAAAATTTTTATTTATAGTTTTCTTGTTTCTATTTTCCCAACAGGAATTGGGGACATTTTATGGCGGTATTCTTGATGTCAGCAATTTATCATTAAATACATGCAATGATTCTTCTAGACGATATCTCTACATCCTACCTGGTCTACTACCTGGAGTAAGAGCTGATTGAAGAATGATTGCTCCGTTCGATTTCAGTGTATATCCTATAAAACAATAGACGTATGTTTAAGGCTAGACAATCAAATAAAATTAATTTTCAACAAGAGGACTTTAAGGAAAGCCCTCGATTACGTCAAATGTCATTCGATCAGTTGTTGTTTAAAGGCACCAAATTATGTCCGCTGTTAAATGCCGTCATATTTCTTATTACCATATATATGTTTATATGTGCCCATTTTAAGATGATTAACTTTTAAATTCCTGCTACTTTTTTTAAAAATATAATGTTTTATTTTAAATCCTGTGCGGTTTGTGTCTCATTTATTCTATCCCTGATAAAATGCTGTACTGTCGCAACGCCATGTATGTTTCTGTACACTGTCTCTTCATTCTATTACTCCGATGAGAGTTTACGTTGAAGTCATGCCTAAGCGTAAGCTGCTTAGAAGATCGAAATCAAACATATGCTTAAAATTTGGCTCGACAGAGCGCAAACCGATGGTGCCTTAAAGGTTAATCTAGATAATGCACATTTCAAAATTTTAAAAATATTTAACTTTAATTTATATTAATTTTTATATCTGAGTACATTTCTAACAACAAGTTTTTAAAATAATAACTGCTATTGTCCGATATGAAAATTTTTAACTGATTTCGATATTTGTGGATACATGAATATTCCAGTTACGATTCTTCTCATGATTCCATGAGAAGAATCGTAGATTGATTTTGAGAGACTATATGCACTTTCTGATCTCATGCCGTAGATTCATTGGATCCAAAATTTGATACAAAAAATTTCAGTTGAAAGTCACACACAATATTTCATTTACCTATCTCATTGTGCTCATTTAAAACTTCTTGTACCGGTCAAGTTGACAGATTAATAGGCTGCCCTATAATAAATTGATTCCAAATAAAGTTTTATAAGTAATAAATTTTGATTAGGTAAGGTAATATATTAAAACACATTCATACAGTGATTTTGGCTTATGGTGCTTGATAAAAATGAACAGACAAATCGATAGTTAATTTATTGATCTACGGGTTCGAAATTTCATTATGCTAATATCATATGTTGAATTCATAAACCAGCCCTGGTTGATTTCTCGTGCATCATATGACAAGTATCTAGCTTTACAGATGGTTTAGTTTAGTTATATTAACGTCCCTTTGTAAAGCAACACTAGGGCTATTTTGGGACGGATCTGATAATTTTGAACTACGGTCAGATGACGCGGACGACACCTGAGCTGGCACCCCTCTCTCCACTCCACGCCACACCACACCAACGGGAGGACGTTTGGCGTGACGGATTTAACATGCAACAGACCCCCTTACACGACGGTTCTTCAGTGGAATCGGGTCTCGAACCTGAAACCTACGGTTCACAAGCAGAGACCTTAACACCAGGCCACTGCGGCCCCAGATATACAGTCGGATTTTGTTTAATCCATTTTGCCCAAAATTAGACACAAGTGAACAATTCTTCTACAAATATTGCAAATTATGTTTCTTCCGTTTATCACATTTTGTTTTGGTTAATCCCTTTCCAAGGCAGGATTTTATAATTTTTTTAGTATTTATTTATCTTTGATGCGTAAATATTCAAAAAAATTTAGAGATCAAATTTTTTTCATGATTATATTATAATCTGTTCAGAAGCTCAGTTCATGGATCTAAAATACTTTGATGTGGAATTTGCTTTTAGGAGCAGCAGTATACGAATTATATAAGGATAAAAATATATAATTTTTTTTTTGTTAACAGAGCTAACAAAAGCAGAATTAGAACGAAATATTCACTGTTTAATCTAAAGAAACAAGAATATGTTTGATAATGATCTGAAAAAAAAAAGACAATTTCACATGTGAGAAAATTGTAGTAATAACATAACATAACGCCATCCTGTGCCCCCGGTGCCTATAACACTAAGTTATCTAACCAGTTGGATGAGCACAAGATGGAAGGGGGAAAAAAAGAAAATTGTTGATAGAAAAAAAAAGAGACGACAGATCATTCAGGGGTCTCAAGAGAGAATCCCGTCGGTGTCAAATCCTACACGACTGTATTTAATTTTGACTGTATTTGACAAGTGGCATTTTGGTCTCAGCTATTGTGTAGTATTGAAAAGGTCTTGGTATTTATGAATATGGTTTACTATGGAGTGGATTTTGCCGCTTGAAAGGGTATTCAATGCAACTCTCCTGTACCATTCTTTCACGAGGCTGGTTTCTGGCTTTCTCATGTGCCATGAGAGAATCAGTAGGCATTCGGTGGCATAGTGAATTGAGGATCCTATCTCCCCACAGCTACAGTAAGGAGAGTTGGCCAGATGGAATCTGTGTAGGAATGTCGGGAATGGGCCGTGTCCAGTGAAGAAAATGACATCCGCTCTGTTCCAGTTGGCCGCGTAGAGAGAAACTTTCTGTATTATGTTGAATGTGGAGCGGTCTGTTTCGCCTTCTTCCCATTCCTTTTGCCATCTTGTCATCATATCGGTTTGGAGGATTTTCTTCAGATGACATCTTGGAAGCTTCATTACATCCCGATCTTGAGCATTAGCCGCTGTTTTGGCTAGTTTGTCCGCCGCTTCACTCCCTTCATAGCCTACATGTGCCTTGATCCATGAGATTTTAATGTGAGGATTTGCAAGAAGAAGCGAAAATGTCTCTCTTGCTAATTGGCTATTGGATTTTGGAGAACTTGAGGCTTGTATGCTTGCTTTATTGTCGACGCAAATAGTAACTGGATCTGATGTAGGAAGAGAGGTTGCGTATTTGACTGCTCTATTGAGGGCTAGTAATTCAGCCTGGACGACCGTGTTTGTTTAGGCTGTTTAGGTTTTGTTTCATATTATAAATAAGCATCAATTGAAAGTTTTTCTATTTATTTAAAGAAAAATATGATTTAATTAATGTACTGTTAAATATATTTCAGAGCCAGTATGTATTTTTAAGGAATATTTTTAAACATATAGTTGGGTATTTGGTGCTATTAAATACATAGATTTAACAATGTAATTATTAAGAAATATTAATACATACAAGTTTGATCATTTGATCGCATCAATAAAAAATAAATTTGTATATTAAAATACATATATCCAGTTTCAAATAAATTATGTTAAATTCCAGTGAAATGATATTTTAATTTTTGAAAGTTATTCACATTATCATTTTACAGAAAAACTAAAAAAATAATATTAAACAGTTTTGAATAATGCATATTTAGCTTTGATATCTGTATCATTGAAACGTTTCATTTGACTGCCCCATTATTAAATTATTGTTAAATCAGTTATTATCTATCTGATGCTCATGAAACAGTTAATTGCTTATCCTGAAAAAAGGATGCATTTTAGCTCAAACATGTCAATATATTGGTTGTATTTTATTTCAATTTGATGGTTCTTTTACTTTTTTTAAAATTTTTGAATTCAGTTTTTTTTTTAAATAATATAAAATAAGAGCCTAATTCATGCTTCAGAATAAAAGTTAATAACTACTATGTAATCTAAATTTGCATATGATTTAATTATTGAAAATAATATATATAATTGAAATTTTATGATTTGAAATGTAAATATTAAATTTAATAATAAAATAATTTTTAATATTTTTATTTGCTGACAAAATTAGTAAATCATAAAGATTAATATTTAGAATTCTAAAATATTAAGATATAATAAAAATTTGAACATGGTAAAATCAAACGCATCTAAATACACAGTGTTAGTAGAAGAAAATATAAAAGTCCTGATTATGTTCATCAAAATTTAATTTAGAAATGTAGCCAATAAAAAAATTATATGCTAAAATTTAAAACTTAATTATCCATTTTATTATATATTAGCTGCCTTTACCGACAGGCTGGTTTGTCAAGATATTGGTTGTATTTAATTTCAATTATATCTCAAATTTGATAGTATAGGTCAAATGATCATGCCTGTAGAGGCTCAAAACACATACATTCATCTTTATTATTATTATAGTAGAGATTTTTCTTTGAAAAAAATGGATCAAAAGTGATAAATTTTGTGCGTCCTCCTTTTTGACAGTAAAATAATTTATTATGTCATTTAAAATAGTATTTAAATGTATATATTAAAAGGGAAAAAATTATTTTAAATTAAAAGATAATAGTTGCAGATTATAAAAAACACAATAAAAAATGAATTTTTATGATATTAGAGGTGCTTTTTTATTTAAAAATCTAAACAATGCCTTATTTAAAGATTTATATAAGCATAAGTTTTACTACCCGAAGTGTAGAAGTAAGATTTCAAAAAAGATTGGAAAAAAATCATTACTCCTCTTCAAATTATGTTAACCATATCAGTTAGGTGAAAAATTAGTGTTTTTTAATATTTATTTAATTGTTCAATGTAAGTTTAAATCTGTAATAGCAATAATCTTTGGGATCAAAATTTAGAGTTTGATGGCTTAAGAAATGAAAGAAGTTATAAATGAAAATAAAAGCTATAAACCAAAGAAGGATGAGTGCAGAAAATGTTTTCATGAGTTTACTTAATCATAAGTCTGTGATCTATTTGCCAATAAGTAAATTCTGTTAATCTACTTAACATTGAATTCTTTTTTTAATTTTAGGGGATTTTAAATTTTAAGTGTTAGGAAAGTGCTACATTCCCCAGAAATATGAACAAATTATTCCCTCCTTTTAAAATCATTATAAAAAAAGAAAGGAAATATTAAAAATACCATACTTTGTTAAAAAGATTAATTTCTTTAAATATTTGCTTATTTCTGTAAGTAATATAAGTAAGTAAATCTATATGTACAGCACTAATCTAATTGGTGTGGCATGAAAAAAGAAAGATGAAATATTATGAAAAAATTTCTGTATACTTTCTTACAAAGAACAGAAATATGACTTAAATTTAGAAAATTTATTCTCATAAATACATCTATTGAAAATTTTTTTGTAAATGTGCTTATATTTGTAACATAAAATTTCTAAGAAATTAGATTAAAAATAAGTACTTATTTACTTTATAATTTCTTTCAACCCTTGGGATGAGAAACCCTGTTAAAAAACACAGAACTTTAAAAACAATTTTTGTATACAGCAAAAGCAATGGTAGTAATAATGATGAGAATAATCTTAATTGCATTGTGTACATACAACACTTTTGATGAGAATTTTTCTGAAGTATGCAAGTATACATTTATCATACAAGTTAGAGAATTCTATTACTGAGTGATTTTAGAAATTTCAGGAGAAAAAATGTGAACAAATAATTTATTTTTAAAGTATCACATTTCTTATCTCTCAGAGCCACAGTATATATGTTAATGGACTGTAGCCGTATTAGTATGTAATAAAATTGTAAATAAAATGTGTTTACCATAATTTTTAAAATTCTTAATTAAACACTTTAACATATCAATTTCAGTAGAACCTGCATAGTATCAAAAATTTATAGGGAAAAAAACATTTTAAGGCCAGGAGTTGCATATGAAACAAGTTTGAGGATTTAAATCCTTGGAAATATAGTTTTATCGCATTTCTCTAAATTTTCTCCATAGATATAGAATGTATATTTCTCAAACAGGTTTGAAAATTGAAATATAAAGTTATTTCCCTGTTTTGAAGTACTTATAGATGTTGGCGCATGCGCATTCCCAACCGGTCATGTGATCACAAGTGTAAACAAGGGGAAAGCGGATTGGATTGGATATGAATTTTAGTGGCACAAGAGCCATATCTGGCTAAGCTGCGCCAAACATTGAAACCGGGAGACGCCGTCAGGATATCGGCAATAACTGACGTGGGTAGTTTAGTTTAGTTATATTAACGTCCCGTTGTAAAGCAATACTAGGGCTATTTTGGGACGGATCTCGTAATTTTGAACCGCGGTCAGATGATGAGGACGACACCTGAGCTGGCACCCCCTCTCCATACCACACCACACCAGCTGGAGGACGTTTGGCATGACGGATTTAACGTGCAACAGACCCCCTTACACGCCGGTTCTTCGGTAGAATAGGATCTCGAACCTGAAACCCTACGGTTCACAAGCCGAGACCTTACCACTAGGCCACCGTGGCCAACTGACGTGGGTAATCACGGTGCTAAAGTATGAATCGAAACCCACAATAACAAAATGTACTGTCATCAATATTAATGTTTTGTGTTGTCTTGTGAATAATTCAGAAAAAGGCAACACTGGTCCGTCGTTATTTTATCCAATTGAATCTGGATTTTAAACCAGACCAATTTCTGGTCCATGATCGTGAAACGAACCATGGATACTATAATCAAATTAAACAAAGGAAAAACTTCCCTAAAAGGATGTATTTCAAGAATTGAAAACTTTGCGGATAAAGTGTCAGAAAACACAAGCTTAATGAACTTAGAGGTGAAACTAAAAAAAATCGACCAGCTGCAGCAAAATGTCATCAGTATAAGAAGAAATTCATTTGAACTGGCTGATGTGGATGCAGTTGAATTAACAGATCTTGAAGAAGAATTGGAGCAATGTGATGTCCGCCTCGAGGATTTGGAGGTAAGAATTAAAACCTTAATTAATTCTTGTAAACCTCCTTCTGTGGCTTCAAGTTTTAAAAAACGAAACTGAAACCTTTAATATACTGACAAAGATCCCACCGATAATATTTCCCACATTTTCGGGAAATTATGAACAGTTCAGTAACTTTAGAAGTCAATCCAATAATTTAATTACATCAAATGAACAACTAACGCTGTCGCAGAAACTGTACTATTTGAATTCTTGTCTTTCTAATCAAGTTAAAGAATTTGCATCTTCATTTGACACTTTCACCTCTTTGTATAAGGCCCTAGAATCTCGATATGACAATAAAAGATTAATAATTGACATTCGTGGACATTCAATATTATATTTTAAGAAGACAGAGCATGAGAATCCAAAAGAAATGCGCGAAATGATCGATTGTATTCAAAAAAATCTGTGAGCGTTAAAATTGCTAAAATATGAACAAAATGATTGATATTTTCTTAATTAACATAATGCTGAAAAAATTCGATAGAGAAACTCGAAAGAATTTTGAATTAGGCCAAGATCATAAAAATGTTCCTACATTTGAACAATTCCTTGCATTTTAAGAAAAAAGAAAAGCGATACTTTTATCGGTAATTAGAAATTGCACTGTGGAAATAAAACCATTCATCAAAAAACCTCTCAATTTTTCGACTAAAACTAAAACTAAAACTCTACTTGTTAAACAAAATATTGAAAATAAAAGCTGCATAATTTGTTGTGAAAAAAAATTCCTAGAATGAACCCCAGATAAAAGATTTAATTTAGTGAGAATGCATAAATTGTATGAACTGTGTCTCCGTAAGAACAATAAGAAAAATGAATGCAATTCGAAATATATATGCACCTGTGGTCTGAAGCATTCTAAAACGATCTGTTTCAGACAGACAAGCGAGAGACGAAAGCCATATGTTTCGGATAATGTAAACAACCAAACCCCTTCTTGGGGTGAGTCGGAAATAAAAAATAAAGAAACAGAACTCCTGGAGGAGAATGAAATTCCTCTCGTCAAAAAAAGAAAAGTGTTCTATTAGCAACTGGAAATATTTTCTTGCAGAATAAAGAAGGTGCATTAATAAAATGTACTTGCATTTTTGATTCCACGTCAAATATAAATATTTTGAGTAAGAAAATGAGCGAAATTCTTGGAATTAAACTAGGAAAAATCCAAACTTCAGTTTCGGGGCTTAATTCAACGAAACAAAATTTAAAAGGAAGGCTGAACACTCTAATTTCAAATAAAAAATGGAAGTTTTGTGGAAAATGCTCAGTTTCTTGTACAGAAAAAATAACAGGTCTTGCTCCTATCGTTACTTTAGATGTTTCGGAAATGAAAATTCCTAAATTTATGGAATTATCTGATCCTCAGTTTTTTGAGGCAAAAGAGATTCATGCTTTATTGAATGCGGATGTTTTCTTTAGAATAATGAAAGATAATGTTTACAGGGTGAATGAGAAATTATTATTTAGAGAAACAGAATTTGGTTGGATTGCGAGTGGACGACTAGAAATGGCGAAAACTAACGATGCTTTAGAATCGTGTTTTCTTCTCAACGATAATTCGATAGAAGACACATTAAGACAATTTTTTGATCTTGAATCATTAGGTATAAGAGATGATCCATGCATCCATGAAGATCAGGCTTTAAAAATATTTAATGATACCGTGCAGTACAGCAACGGCAGATACATTGTGGAGTTACCTTTCCGTAAACATATTAAAGAATTATCTGCTAATCTTATTGTAGCTAAACAGCGATTTCAAAATTTGTGGAGGATATTACAGAAAGATGTGGGTCTTTATTCAAATTATGAAGAAATTATTCAGGCTTATCTAAACCAAGGCATAGTTGAAAAGGTAGATACTTCTGAACTGTGTAAAGATAAACCAATTTATTATCTGCCTCATCAAGTAGTGAAAAAAGAAGGTAGGGTCACAACGTATAGTATTTGATGCTACATCTCATCAAGCTAACGAGCTCTCTTTGAATGATTGTTTGTCGCCAGGGCCCAATTTATATCCAAACCTTCTAGATGTGTTAATAAATTTTAGGCTCAACAAAATAGCAATATCATCCAGCAGGCTTTTCTTCAAATTTGCTTGGCGGATAAACATAAGGATGCAGTGCGTTTCTTATGGACACCAAGTGATCCTCGTACTGAGAAAAGACCAGTTCTTGAAGTCTATCGTTTTAACCGAGTGATTTTCGGCGTAAATGCTAGTCCATTTCTACATGCAACTACAGTGAAACATCACATTAAGAAACATGGTGAAGAGTATCCTATTACTGTAAAACATCTAGATTCTTACATGTATGTGGATGACTGGATTACGGGTCAAGACACTCGAGAAGAAGCTCTTCTTATTTCTCGCCATGCTAAGAATATGATGAAGGAAACGGGAAGGGAAATGAGAAAATGGATCAGCAACGATTCTACCTTGATGAAGCTACATCAAGGTAGGTACAGAGGGTTTCGACACTTATCCCGTTGACACTTCCGTCTGCTTAGGAAGTAACAAGACGAAAGTGCTAGGTATGGGTTGGCAGACTCAAGACGGTTGCTTCACTCTGGATACAACAAGTTTACTGGAATTTATTACTGTCTGTGAAATTACTAAACGATCCCTCTCGCAAGCCATCGGAAAAATATTTGACTCACTTGGGTTACTTACGCCCTTGACTATTAGAGTCAAGTGTCTCATCCAAGAACTTTGGGAAAAGAAAATCACGTGGGATGAAATTTTACCCCCCAAAATTATAGAAAGATGGTTGGAGTGGTGTAAAGAGTTACCACTGTTGGATGAACTAAAAATAGCAAGATTAGTTCTTTATTCTACAACTGAAGAGAAAAACGACACTATAGAAATTCACGTATTTTGTGACGCTTCAAAACTTGGTGTTCAGTTTATGTGAATTTAAAGAAGCGAGACAAAGTGTTTGTTAACCTCATCACTTCAAAAACTGGAGTGGCTCCACTGAAAAGTGTTACATTGCCTCGACTTGAGCTCCTGGGAGCATTGGTAGCATCTCGTCTGAGCTCCAAAGTTCAAGGAATCATCGGCCAGAAAAAAGACTTTACTGTGTTCCACTGGACGGATTCCAAAATAATTCTATATTGGATAAAAGGCTCACAAAGAAAGTGGAAACAATTTGTAAAGAAAAGAGTTCAGGAAATCACGGGGTTGACAAATCCTAATACTTGGTTTCACTGTCCAGGAAAGGACAATCCTTCAGACTTTTTGTCTAGAGGACTCAGTGCTAAATCTCTCATATGTGAAAATAAGTGGTGGAATGGTCCATCATTTCTACTATCTGATGAAATTCCTGAAACTATTTACGAGTGTCCGGAGCCAGATGAAAAAGATTACTTACCTGAACTTAAATCTAAGAACTCTAATATTGTTTTGACTTTAAACTCTAAAAAAAATTTTTTTTGATTATCTGATTAACCGTAGTAATAGATTTCTAACTATAGTTCGCATATTAAGTTATCTTTTCAGTTTTATGTCAAATTGCAGAAACCAAAAGAAGAAAAAGGGTCCACTGACATCAGAGGAACTGTCAGAAGCAGAAAATTACTTATTGAAACATTGTCAGTTGGAAGAATTCTCTGCAGAAGTGATATCATTAATGTCTCATAATGAAATTTCCAATAAGAGTAAGATTTTAAATTTATCTCCCTTTCTAGATGATAAAGGTATATTGAGGGTAGGAGGAAGATTGGAAAATTCTCAGTTGCCATATTCAAGGAAACATCCCATAATTTTACCCTCAAAGGGTAAATTAACTGAAATTATTGTAAGATATTATCATGAAAAATATTTTCACTTAGGACCCCAGCATTTATTTTTTCAGGTAAGACAAAAATATTGGCCTATTCATGGGAGAAACGTATGTAGAAAAATTGTGCATAATTGTGTTATTTGCTTTAAAAATAATCCTAAAGAGTATTCTCAAAAAATGGGTAATTTACCAAGGGAAAGAATAATACCAGATAAAGTCTTTAATTCAACGGGAGTGTGGTCCATTTTTTTGTCAAAAATAAATATTAAAGGAAGGATCCTGAAATTAAAGAATATGTTTGTATATTTATTTGTTTGGTAACAAAGGCTGTACACCTTGAGATAATCAGTGATTTAACATCTGAAGCTCTAATAGCTACGTTAAAAAGATTTATTTCCAGAAGGGGTAAATGTCGTAAGATTTTTTCTGATAATGGGTCTAACATGGTAGGGGCTAACAGAGCATTAAGATCTTTATATAAATTAGTTAAAGACAAAAATGAGTCTTTATGTGCCCTTTTTGCAGAAGAAGATATTGAGTGGTCCTTTATTCCTCCTAGAAGTCCAAATTGGGGGGGGGGGGACTGTGGGATACAAATATCAATGCCTTTAAGTACCATTTCAAACGCGTAGCAGGAAACTTAAGAAAAGAACTTCTAACGATGACTACCCAAATAGAGGCGATTCTAAATTCCCGTCCTATCACGCCACTTTCAACTGATGTTGATGATTTAGAAATGCTAACTCCAGCACATTTCTTAATAGGGAGGCCAATAACAGCGATAGTTGAGCCATCTCTAACAGATCTTGAGTCAAATCGCTTTAATGTTTGGCAAACAATTTGGAAGAGATGGAATCTTTCATACTTAAATAGTTTACAGCAAAGAAAAAAATGGTCAGTTAATAAAGAAAATCTAAAAATAGGAGACATGGTATTAATCAGGGAAGAAAATCTCCCTCTCTGTAAATGGTTAATGGGACGTGTAATATCGCTTTTTCCTGGAAAGGATAATAAAGTGAGAGTGGTTGATATTAAAACTAGTAAGGGTATTTACAAAAGATCCATAAACAAATTGAGTATATTGCCTATTAAAAATTAAATATTTTATAAAATTATTACATTGTTCAGTATATTTAGCTTGTATTACTTATTACATTCAAATTGCATTTATTTACCATTTCATCATTGTGATTGATGTTCTTTGTTATTATGTTATTTGCTCTCATATTTAACTAGCTTTGAATATTAACTGAAAAATATTTTAGAAATGTATAATTTCTGCGCAAAATAATTGTATAAATGTATTATATATTTATGTAGTGTTTTATTTACTACTTGATATTCATGGAATGTTTTATTTACTTGTGTTAAATATGATTTGTGTTAAATAAGTGTAAAAAATTGTAAGTTCTTGCATCTGAACATAGCAAGGCCAGGAGGGATGTTGGCGCATGCGCACTCCCAACCGGTCATGTGATCACGAGTGTAAACAAGGGGAAACCGGGGAGACGCCATCAGGATTTCGGCAATATAACTGACGTGGGTAATCACGGTGCTAAAGTATGAATCGATATCCACAATAACAAAATTTACTGTTATTCATATTAATGTCTTGTGATGTCAATAAATAATTCAGAAAAGTCAACACTAGTTCGTCGTTATTTTATCCAATGGAATCTGGATTTTAAACCAGACCAATAGATATGAACAATTATTTTCATTTCACATGAAATAAGTTCTCTATCAGATGCAGAATTACTAATATTCACCTTGCATCATTTTGATATGAATCACTATTTACAATGTATTTCTTGAAATAGAAATGAGGATAACTGAAGATGCCTCATGCAATGAAGCACTGATTTATGACATTTTTGAAATGGACCAACATTTTCAAAAAAAAAAAAAAAAAAAAAAAAAAAATCCCATATAAACCTTTTTTTTTTTTTTTTGGTCAGGTTAATATACGAGTCTGACATCTTTGCTATAAAAGGTGAGAAGAATTTTTGAATAAGTTAAGCACTTAAAAATGCAATAGGAGCAAGAATTTGTGTAAATATTTTAAATAAATTATTGAATCCATGGTTCAAGAATACTTTTAATTAAATATATGTCAATTTGATAGTACCTATAATTTGATGCTAGCTAATTGATACTAATAATTTGATGTCTATTAATTACATATTTTGTTTTTTATTATGTAGAATTTACGACTTTTTAATATCGACACCAAAGAGATATTTAAAGCAGATTATAGGTGAAACTGATAATATGAAATATCATATGTGTATATATATTGTATATTGTCGCGTAGATATTCTAGTGTTGGACTCAATGAAACACACAAGAGGTAGAGCTAAACCAATTTGTTAACTGAACTCAGAACACAATAACTGACAAATCTTCTGCTTTTATATAAGCAGAGAAAGTTCCAGAACACTTGTCTGGTAAACTAAAGAAATGTCCACTATCTTCTGGAACATGAAATCAAGGAATTAAGTATTTACATATACCATTAATCTCAATGTCTCTAGCGGGATTCGAACCCAGGTCTCTTGATCACAAGACCAGTGCCATAACCATTCGGCCATGGAAATTCGACTGTCTTTCTTCAATGCGGCAATATAAAGTATAAGCATGTAATTAAACACAGCAAATATTTTGATAAATTTAACACTGAAGTTATGACTAAGATAGTTGTGAAAGGATTAAATTACAGAATTGTATTAAAATGCTTTTTTATGCAAAATAAAATTTCCTATGCATGAAAACTACAATGAATTAAAATCTCAGAAAAATAACTTTAATTGAAAATTATTTTTATACGAGATTTTTAAAGCAGGGAACCTATAGTAATACAAGCATGAATTACATTTATATATAATCATGACTAAGCATACCAAATATTTCTCAATTCTAAAATCGAACATGTCTTAAAAATTTAAACTAATTTTGAATAATTCAGGGTATTTATGCAAAACAGAATATTTATACAAAGATGTTTATTTTTAAAAAAATTACTGAATTTTAAATAATTTACTCGCACCAGAAATTTATTTCATTCAACTTGATACTATCTAAAATTTTTACATTTTTTAATATCTTACTTACATATATATGTGTGTTTATTATCAACATACGTAAACTTTCTAAAAATGTATGGGAAAATATTTCAGGTACATAAAATAGAGACTTTCTACATATAACTTACATGTTTAATGATCTGGGGAAAAAAAATGACATGAAATATTTCATAAGAAGTTATTTTATTAATGCAGACAAATATTAGTTAGAACTAACATTTAATCCTATATCTGCTTAAATGATATGGAAGTTTCACAAGCAAATATGTGAAGAGTCGTACAAGATTCAAAATATTTAAATCGTGTACAACTTGCAATTCTTGCATTCATATTAAATATTAATTCACATAATATATATATTTGTAATGAACACATTTGTAATTGACTGAAAGTTAATAGTTTTTCAAATTTCAGTTATCTATAAATTGCATTTATAAATAACTGAAAATATTTCAAATCGGTAATACTAAATTATTAATCCTTTTGATGCTGGATTTTTTGCATTAAAAAAATATAAATATGAACACATAATAAAAACCCTTTATTAATTAATCATGTACATTCACATTTCTGTCATGCTTAAAAATAATCGAAAGTACATTTAAAATATTTCCAAAGGAAACTACAATCGTATTTAAGATTAAGCGAAAATTTAACATTCACATTTCCGTCATGCTTATAAATAACTGAAACTACATTCAAAATATTTCCAACACAAATAACAATCCCTTCCCACTTCTCCCAGGATGCTTTTACATTTGGCTCGATAGCGCCTTATCCAAAACAGCTTGGCACGCTCGAAGCTTGAGCATGCGCAGTTTTGCCTTTGGCAAATAGTTACAGGCGTAGACGAAGGTCTAGTGAAAACGGTCAGAAGCTGAGATGAGCTCCGTGTAGGCGGATGATCAAAGTATTTTAAATTGTGAAAGGAATGCCCGCTTGGAAGCCTTCAAAATTATATGATCTCTCAGAATTGTTACACGCCGAGGGCTGTAATTTGTAACGTATGTTCAGTCAGCGTAGTTCCGTTGTGTGTGTTTCCATCCCGTCTGTGTCGTCAATGAACGTCTGTTGTGAAAACATTTACTGGAACCGTATTTTCGGAAGTCACCATTTGTTTTTAATAATCGACAATGGATTCAACTGAATGTCAGAATTTTTATATTTAAACTAAGAACAGAATCTTATGAGTGGATTGACCAAATATATTGAAGCACAAGGTGTAGGTATTTCAGTTTGAAGAATGCGAAATAATATATATAAACATGCTCTGTGTGTGATTAAAATTAAATATGGAGAAAGAACTAAAGGAACCTTCATTGGCTCATGAGCAAGAAACACGATTTCAGTGTGAAATATGTGGGTTATATTGTAGTAATAAAGATGCTTCGAATAAGCATTCACTTTGCCATTCAAACGTGAAACCCTATGTATGCGAAACTTGTGGTAAAGCGTTCAAAACAAGAAATCATTTAAAAATACATACACGCATTCATATGACAGATAAACCTTATGCCTGTGATGTCTGTAAGAAAGCGTTCAAAAGAAGAGGTGATTTAATATTGCATACACGTATTCATACAAAAGATAAACTTTATGCATGTGAAGTCTGTAATAAAACATTCACTGACAAGTCTAACTTAAGAACACATTTACGCGTTCATACAAAAGAAAAACCTTATGTATGTGAAGTCTGTGGAAAAAAATTTAGTTATATAAGTAATATGAGAGATCATTTACGTGTTCATACAAAAGAAAAACCTTATGTTTGTGAAGTGTGCAATAAAGCATTCGCTCGAAGATCTAATTTTAATACTCATTTACTGCTTCATATAAAAGAGCACCCTTATGTCTGTGAAATTTGCAGTATGACATTTAATCAAGTAAATGCTTTAAAGAAACATTCAATCATTCATGGAAAAGAAAATCCAAATGTTTGTAAAATCTGTGGCAAAATATTCACTCAGAAAGCTTGTATGAAAAGACATTTACTTATTCATACAAAAGAAAAACCTTATTCTTGTGAAATATGTGGCAAGAAATTCAATCAAATAGCTTATCTCAAAAAACATTTGCGTACGCAAACAAAAGAAAAATCTTATGTCTGTGAAGTATATGAAGCGTGTGAAAAGCTAGAGAAAGGTTTATTTGCTCATCAGAAAGAAACACGATTTCAATGTGAAATATGTGGACTTAATTGCACTAATAGAAAAGCATTAACTGACCATTCAATTTGCCATTCAAATGTGAAACCTCATATATGCGAAACTTGTGGTAAAGCTTTTAAAAGAAGAGGTATATTAAAAATACATTCACGCATTCATACAAAAGAGAAGCCTTATGTATGTGATGTCTGCAGTAAAGGGTTCAGACAAGGAGGTGGTTTAAAGATACATTTAAGAACTCATACAAAAGAAAAACCACATGTCTGTGATATATGTAATAAAGCATTCGCGAATGGAGGTAATTTAGGACAGCATTTGCGTACGCACACAAAAGAAAAACCTTATGTTTGCGAAGTGTGTGGCAATAAATACAGAGAAAAATGTCATCTCACAGATCATTTACGTTCGCGTACAAACGAAAAACCTTATATCTGTGAAGTATGTAACAAAGATTTTTCACATCTGTGTGCTTTAAAAAAACATTTAAGCATTCATACAAGCGGGTAACTTTATACAAAGCTCGTTTTATTATAAAGGATTGAAACGAAGAAATTCATCTGGAAAACATTTACTACTTATGCACAAAAAGAAAATGAGCCTGTGGAGATTGAGTGAAACTTCATTAGATTGAAGTTATGTTAAAGTTATTTCTTTTGAATGTAAAAGAAATTCTAATATACGTGAATTCTATGGAAATGATTTTAATGTAAAGTAGCACGTATATTTTTCTCTAGTACTTATTGAAAATGAAGATAAAATGTTTTGAAATTTAAGCTCGTATATATGATACAAATTCATTATAAAAATATTGGAGAGAATATACAGGAAATATTCCTTGGATTGGTGACACATTTTGCGGTTTGTATAACCAACTATGCACTAATCCCAATGTTCCTATTTTATATCACAAAAGATATTTCATTTACCTTTAACAGGAATTAATTCAACTGTAGCAACCCTCAAAGTGACTGCTTTAAAGAAAGAAAATTGGAAAACGATAATAAGTGTGATTCTTAAAGCAGAAAGTAAACAGCGGTAATGAGAACTGGGCATTTTACTGTAAGGACTGCATTAGTTTCGAAGTAGACGATGGAAATGAACGAAGTCTGTCCATTGTCCTGTGCAAATCAGGTAATGCTTTTCTATTCATTCGCCATTAATTATATTCTCTTATTTATGACGCTTGGATTCATTTTAAAGCCAGCAGTCACTTCAAAAACAATGAGCATAATTTTGAAAAGTTCAAATTAATGAATACAAATAATAATTAATTTTAAATAATATATTAAGTTATGGCACACAGTTTTGTGAACGAATTTGTGATAATGTATGGACACTAATTCATTTACTTGGTTTACTAAGATTATATTTGATCTTACATGAATTTATATTATTTATGGATTCGATTATTTGTCAAAGAATCTTGTGCTGAATTAATGTGTTCGAATTTCTATCTGGAAATTCGATGCTACATAATTATTGCTTCAAATTTTATATGAAGCCTGTTTTCACTCAATTTCGTATACCGAAATAATTACTTATTAATTTTAATTTGATTAATATTATTTTTTATATAGATGATTTAATTATTTAATAAAAGTAGCCGTTTTTTAATCAAGCCTTTAAAATAATTTTTCAATTTTTTTTATGTTTTGGGTTTTTACATTTAAGGATATGGACAAGCGATACTGAAGTGTTGGCTGGTATCAAATATTGGGTGAGACAAAATCTTGGATGTGCATGTCATTTTTTCAAATTGAAAAGTTGTGAGGGGAGCTTCAAATAATTATCTAGTTACTCTGATTAATAAAGTTGCTTTTCCCATAATATCTTCATATTTTGAGCTTCGTTGAAGAGATTCCTAATCTAAAATAAATTTTCTAGCCAAATTTCATGTAAAAAATTAAACGTAAAATTAAGTAAGTTAGGAGATACACATTTTCAATATTAAATATATATATATATATATATATATATATATATATATAATATATTATATAATATGAACTTAAAATGGCACATGGAAATTTGATATAGAAAACTAAATATACATTTGTTGAACAAAAATATAAATTAATATATACCAACTAAATATATATTTATTCTCATTAACAATCGTACTGTAGAAATGAGGGAGGAAATTTTATTATGATTTTAAAAAATAATTTTCATTTGAATAGATACACCAATAGAAAATATTTTTATAATTTTTAACTTAAATGTTAGTTATGAATTTGTATAATTTTTTATTTATAATTTTTTTGTTTCTATTTTTTCAACAGGAACACTTTATGACGATATTCTTGATGTCAGCAATTTATTATTAAATACATCCTTCCTAAGATGCGATATTTCTTCTGGGCGGTATCTTTTCTCCATATCTGATCG
Source organism: Argiope aurantia (assembly GCA_026543865.1). Classification (NCBI taxonomy): domain Eukaryota; kingdom Metazoa; phylum Arthropoda; class Arachnida; order Araneae; family Araneidae; genus Argiope; species Argiope aurantia. The sequence goes on from JAPMOR010028614.1 coordinate 21,716, forward strand.
ACTACCTGGAATAAGAGCTGCTGGAAGATGATTGCTCCTTTCGATTTCAGTGTAAAATCCATAAAACAACAGACTTATGTTCAAGGCTAAACAACCAATTAAAGTTAGTCTTCATCAAGGAATTATGTCGGTTGTCATTCGATCAGCTGTTATTTAAATTCTGAAGACGCCAAATTGTGTCCGCTGTTGAATGCCATCAGATTCCTTATTACCATATATATGTTTGTAAATTCTCCTTTTAATATAATTAACTTTTTAATTCATGCTACTTTTTTAAATGGAATGGTATCTTTTTTTTTCTGTCCTGCATGTGCCTCATTTATTTTATCACCGATATAATGTTGTACTGTTGAAACGTTATGTATGTTTTTGTACACTATGTCTGCATTCTGATACTCCTTTGAGAGGTTCTGCTGAAAAACTAATTTAATCAATACTTAAGCTCTGACTTGCTAGAGCACAAACTGATGTTGTACCAGAAGTTAATCTAGATAATTCGTATTCCTAAATTTTGAAAATGTTTCGATTTAATTTGTATTACTTCTTATTATTGAATACTTTTCGAACATCAAGATTTTAATGCATTTGTATATAATCGATACTCCCGATAAAAAAATTATAGGTAGATTCTTATGTATGTGGTTATATTCATTTTGCCATGATTATCGAGTCAATAGAATCGAGTATAGATTTTGAAACAGACTCTGTGCTGTTTCTCATCTCATTCCTTTGATTAGATGGATCCAAAATATGATACTAAAGATTTCAGTTTAAAGCCACACACAATATTTCGTTTGCCTAACTCATTGTGCTCATTTGAAACCTCTTGTACCTGTACAAGTCGGCCGATTAGCAGACTACCCTTTAATAGACTGAGTACAAAGACAGCTACATAGCTTTGATTATATTAGGTAATGTAATAAATTCACAGATCCTACTCCGATTTTGGCACTTCGCGAAAATGAACAGACAAGTCAATAGTTTTGTTGTTGATCGACTGGGTTCAAAATTTGATTCTGCTAGCAAAATCATATGCCAAATTCATCCACAAGCCTCATTTACTTTTCATATATCGTGTAACAACTATCTAAATAGACACATTTTTTTAAATGAATTTTGTCGAAAATTGGATGCATGAAAATCGAATGCTTCCTTTCATCCGTCTCATCATATTCCATCTAATTCCATTCTTCTCATCTTATTTCGAATGTTAATTCCAATAACTTTTTCCTTACACTCGAATGAAAATCGAATCAGACGAACACACACTTAGGAATAAAATTTCAATTGATGTCACATAATTTAAGATACATTCAAGACCTCCTATTTAATGCTATTTCTCTAAAAATTTTTTACTTGTATGCTTGTACACTCGGACAATTTCGTTATTCATATCTCACTTTTTCGGGTAAAGAATCTAAAAGTTTTATAATTTGGAGATTGATAAATGGTTGAAGGTTGCGAGATTTCACTCTGCTAATTGGAATAAATTATCTTAGATTTTTCAAATTCTAGAAGGAAAAAATATTAAATTATATTTCATATCAATTTGTGTACTTTGGCACCTTTCAATGTAATTTTGCTGATTTGCCAGCATGTTTCTTTATCACATAAGTCCGTGCATGTCTTCTTTTCAAATCTTCCACTCTCCGACATATTTAGAGATATTTCTGAAAAAGATGAATGCTTTGCAATCAAATGTAAAAATTAATGTTTAAAAATTTCTGTGATGCTGAGGAGAGTCCTTGTCTGCAGTAATTTTTGTCGGCAATTTGCAAATAACAGAGTAATTATATTAAAATTATATGCAAGTAATTTGTCTAACATTATATTCTTTATAAAGTTAATCAAAAATTATTCATAAATAACAAGAACATGAAATAACCTAAGAAAAATCCAAATAGAAGACTCAATATAAATTTTCTGTCATATTTATTTTTGTTAACTAATGTACCAGAGAAATTAATTAGAAAATATCCATATTGAGATTTTTGATGATTTTATTTTTAAATAAGTTCTATAGTCGAGTATTTTAAATGTGGTGTTTTCCTATGTAATTGTTCATTTTGTTTTTGTAAGGATTTTTATTAATTTTACAGTTTTTAGATTCGCATCAGAAACTCCTCAAATGATATTCCAAAAGTCAGTCTTCCTCGGATGCGATAATTATCATGGATGATAATATTATATCATATAAGGCCAGCTCATTGGAATAGATACTGTGTCTAGGGAGTAATTTCATTCAACCCTTTGAAATCTGCTATACTAACGTATATCCCATAAAATAACTGACTTATATACAGACTTAAATCATCAGGCTGAATTAATCTCCATCATCAGGGTTTTAAGGAGAACCTTCGATTTCTTCACATTTCACTCCCTAAACTGCTGTCGGAAGACAAATATCATTACTACTTGAATCAATCAGCCATCGTATTCATTACTACGATATTTGTGTTTGTAAATGCTCATTTTAATGTGATAATGATCTTAAACCAGGTTTTAATTTAAATAAATGTATGTTATATTCGGTCCTACGTATGGCTTATTTATTATTGCTATGCTTCTATACTTTTACAATATCATTTATGTGTATGAATGCAATGTCTGCATTCTAATATTACAATGAGAGATTTTATCAAGTTAAGAATAGAATTAAAATCCTGCTTAAAGATTGGCAATTTAGAGCAGTATAAGAAATTAATTTAAATAATTCGCTTACCAAAATTTTGTAATGTTTAAACTGAATACTTTATAATTTTATCAGTGAATATATTTCAAAGTTTTTCAAAATATTTGCCTATAACTAATAATACTTGATACGAAATTTTTTTGTAAATTTCAGTATATGTTGATCCATCAATTTTTCCTCACGTTTGTTTGTTTAATGTTTTTATATTCTATTCTGCATATGTCTTATTTATTCTAGCAATAATATACTGCTACTCTTTCACAATATCAAATATTTATATAAATGCAATTTCTGCATTCAAATATTTCAATGAAAGTTTTTGCAAAGTTCAGAAATGAATTAAATCTCTTCGTAAATTTTTGCAAGACAGAGCAGTACTAGAAATTAATTTAAGTAATACTGCTATACTTTGCATTTCATTTTTTTATTGTTTAAACTTAATTGGTATATTGGTATATATATAAATGAATATTTCATTAATATAATTATTTGTATACAGATATTTGTATTTAACTATTAATCTCCGAAACGAATATTTTTTGTAGATTTCAATATATGCGAATCCATCCATTTTTCCTTTTGATTTTCGATTCGAAATATTCGTATATAAACTTTAAAATAGGTTTTATGCTTGTTTTCATCTATCGACCGATTATTTCTAAAATTTGATACAGATAATTTCAATGCCAAAATCAAATTCCTTATTCCGAAGTCTTTGTCTTCAGTCTGTAGCTATTTGCTTCCGTTCAAGCTTACAGAGTCCTTCAAGCTTCAAGTAGATTATTCTGTAATAAATTATCCGAAGGCACTTACACAGTTTTAATTCAATAAAATAATTAATTTCATTCACCGAACATACTGCAAATTTTAGTTATTTGATTTACTATTAACTGAGATCAACAGACTATCTACTTGTCGATCGATTATGTCCGAAAGGCACATCGAATAATAAAATCATGCATTAAACCCGTCCACCGGTCTCAATTTTTTTTTACTTCATTGAACCCACAAAAATGAATAGATACCTATTTCTGTTTGATGGGGTTTGTCTAACATTTGATACAGATAAACTCATGGGTGCAATTATTGCACACTATATTTCAACTGTCTAGCAATTTGCGCTTTGGGATAAGAGCTTTTCAAGACATGATTTTAAATAAATATTTATTTAGTATTCAAGGAAGCTCTGCTAAATGACATCAATTACAATACATTCTGTTTATAAACTCTGATAGCAAAATATATTCTACAGGATCATAGCAGTGATTTAACGAGGTTTTAAATACTAGAGAATATGAAATATTTTAAAAATGTGATTTATATAAAATATTCTTTGTGCAACTCTTGAAAGTTTATCTTTAAACTAACCATATAAACTAGCATTTCTGAATTACAGTAAAATATTACGGTCGGAAACGACACGACACTGACGTACACCTAGAAAAAAATCTGAACGAAAAATTTAAAGGTACGGAAATCAAGGTCAAAGATTTATGAAGAAATCCGAAAATGACCCATCCATCCTCGTCTCACACATTAAAGAGGTGGGATCGTCCAAAAGTAGTTTCTGGATACTGAAACAAACAGTAGGCGTAATGTTACGCAGTTTTCATATCAACACAGCTATAATATTCAAGTAGGCGCATTACCTCTGCTGAAAGATTGACTTTTTTTAGCTTCATCTATTATAATAAGAGGTGAAAAAGCCTTCTGAGAAGCATGATATATTTTATAGAATCTACTATAATATATTATAGTAGTCATTTTATGATATTTTAAATCAGAATATATTTAAAACGTGAAATCATACTCTTGTAATGGAAAGGGTTACGACAGCGATTCTCAACCTGCGAGGCGCGAGAATATCCAAGATAAAATATTATTTTAAAAAATTGATTGAAAGGAAGACACATACTGAAAGGAAAGCACACATACACATAAAAAACAAAATACATTTCGACATATTTAATAACTTATTAAAGTAAAACAACTTACTAAATCCAAACTTACTTAATCAAAACATACTAAATTAAAAACAAATTTAATAATTATTAGTGACTTTCTTGGACCTGCCTTGCAGAACAAAGTTTTTCGAAGAAAGGCTAGGTATTAGAAATAGCCACTCTCAGTTCTGTTTCTATATTTTGTCTTCAAAGAAGCCACAGAAGAAAATCCAGTTTCACAAAGGTAGGATGTTGAAAATGGTAAAAGAGTGTGAAATGCCCTTGTTTTTAGTGCAAAAAAAATCACCCTTACTCTTGCCCAAAATTCAAAGAGTGATTTATTACCAAATTGTCTTTTAGTTTCGCCACTTCTCGTGAAGTCTATGAATTTTTCTTCCTCATCAATTGAGAGTCCTTCGGGAGTCTTATGAAATGGATCCCTAACCCACTCGCCATCAGTTTGTCGTCAGCATGAAAATACTTCTTAAAATTCTTTGCCAGCATGTTTAAATGATTTTCGATGGTTAAAAAACAACTTTTGCATGTTCTTCTTCAGCTTTGTAAGTTTTAGTACAATCATCCACATTTACAAACATTGTTAGATTTCTTTGCTTTAAATTTCTGCTCCACAATTCCAATTTTCTACAAAAAGCATTAACTTTATCACCCGTATCCAACATACGTGTATTTGCTCCTTGGAGTTGAAGATTCAAGATATTTAATTTCTCGAATATGTCGACCAAGTACCTCAATTTCAGCACAAATGAACCATCGTGAAAATTCTCGGCCTCCGGTCTGTTTTCTTCTAGGAAAATGGCGATTTCTTCTCTCTACTCATAAACATGTTGAAAAAATTTCCCACGTGATGACCGTCTTGCCTCGCAATAAAATAGTAACGCTGAATGTACTGAACCCATGTCTTTACAAAGTGCGGAAAAAATTCTTGATCTCAAGAGTCTCATTTTTATATAATTTATTACGGTTACAACGTAGTTAACACAATATTCAGACAAGGACTCATTGCTTTCGAAGTCAAAGCTTCTCTGTGGATCATGCAATGTGTCTTGCAATGCGTGCACTGAAGCGATTTTTATTTTACAAGTGCTTGTATACCTTGGAATCTTCCGGACATTGAACAAGCACCATCGGTATATATTCCGACCTAATTTTTCCATTCTATGTTTGCCTCGTTCATAAAATCATTTCAAATAGCAAATAATGCGAGCGCTGTTGTTTTGATACTTCCTCAGTTCTTTTACTACTGACATATTATCACAAATTCGAACATAGAGAATTAAATGAGCCTCTTTATTACTATCTGTTGCTTCGTCAAGCTGTACTGAAAACAATTTGTCACACAACTTCGAGAAAAGCTGACACTGTACATTTTCGGCTATATCGCCAATTCGAAGAACAACAGTATCATTTGAAAGAGGTATGGACTGCAATTGTTTTGAAAAATTATCTCCAAACATAGTTTCTACAATCTCAATTGCTGCTGGCATAATAAACTCTTCACCAATGGTGTGAGGTTTTTTACATCTGGCTATTTTACATGAACTTTGTAAGATACAATTAAAGCTTTTTTATTCACAGACAAAGTTTCTTTAAAAATGATTTTTGCTTTTTATATGATTTTAATTTTAATTCGAAGAATTCTCTGGGTTTGTTGACGTACTCACTATGAAGCTTTTCCAAATGTTTAAGTTTATGTTTATTAGGTTTCATGCTGTCTGCGACTAAAACTTTTGAGCAAATGATACACAGGGGTCTTTTTTCTTCATTTACTTTAGCACTGGTAAACCCAAAATTTAAGTATTCTTGAGAATATTTTCTTGATTTTATTTTCGGAACCACGCTCGTTTATGTACTTGTTGATGCTTGACTATCGTCTAATGCTTGCTTACTTCCGATTAAAAATTTATCCATGAGTCTGCATAAATCTACTGCCATGAATATTTAATATGGTGAATTGCAATTAACACGAAAAACTATATAACATACACATTCACTATAGATTCGATAGCGATGAAAGGATCGACTCCAATGAGACTGGCTGGAATTGAAACTTGCGTTATCGAACATTTCCTTCTTCCTATGAGAACATTTGCTTCGCGCATGCTCAAGACGGCATAGATTATGTGGATTCCCTTCCACAAACATTGCTTATTTTTTTTCACTTTTGTTTAGTCATGCTTCTGTTTTATTTCTTTTATTATTCGAAAAAATGTATTCCCAGTTTCTAAATTTAGCTCACCCCGTCTAGGTTGACTTTCATTAACGATTTTTCTACTTTCATATTCTTTTAACGTTTCATCTCCCTGTTTGGCTTTCATTTCAATTATGATATTTAAATTTCCCCATCTTTCATCCGCTTCATCTGTTCACCGCCCGCTTATCCAAAATAAAAGATGTGGTTTCTCCCCAACGTTGGCTAGCTTTTACTCTTGTTTTGGCAGTTAATTAAAAATAATTTTAAAACAGAATCCAAAATACTCAGTATACATTATTGTTGTATAGATTTTATAGTAAGCGTGGGGCGCGAGGAAAATTATGATTGAAAACTGGGCCGCAAATACTGAAAGGTTGAGAAACGCTGGGTTACGATGTATTCTTATGAAGTGTTCCAAAGCATACATGATTCTAGTTAGAGATTGTAAAAGACACGGAAATCTTGCATATTATTATGTTTCGAAATGAAAGATGAAATCCATTGTATGAGCTAATGCTGATTAGACAAAATTATTAACCAATAGCCTAAAAAGACAATTAAATTCTTTGAATTCCGAATGGTTTTTCGAATATTGTTATTCAAAAGCTATAGAACTTGACAGAAAAAACTCCCCTTTGTCTGCCTTTTCACCCGAAAGTCGGTTTCGTGTTGGAAAACGAATAAATATTGTCGTGTTAAATATAATTTAACCTACTGCTTTGTATTATGGCTTTTAATTGCCCTTTTTGTCTCTGAATTGTGTGTACTAAAAATCCTTGAAAGAAAAAAACAGATCTAGACAGAGAAATAAATTCGTTATAAATTTAGTTCAATAAAACGCTATGCGAATATTTACTTATTCTGTCGTATTCCTACGCCTTGTTTGTTATCCAGCCTTGGCACATAATTGTTTTAATCTTTAAGGTTGTTATAATAAAATAGTTTTTTTATTCCATTCTATATGCCTCTTATTTATTTTAGTATTCGCATGACTTGAGAACATCACGTTAGAATGCTACTGCCTATTTCGAATTTTTCGACCTGATTTTTTTAGCTGAGTTATTACAAATCAAATCTTTATTTATGTTTCAGTGTTAAAACACAAACGAATACTCTTATGAAAGGAAACCTAGACATATATCTCATTTTTTGATATTTGTATTTATTAAACTATAATTCATAAAATAACTGATAATTCATTTCAAATGAATTTATTATGCGATAATTGTATGTAAAAATGTTTATCAAAAAGAAAAAAAATCTTGCCTTTTTTCCATGATTTTCGAGTCGAAAATGTATGGTTTGAGCTTCGAGTAATTCCCTAATATCTCTTATTACTAACTATCCAAAAATATAAGGCTTTGAAAAAATTTCAGTTTCAAGACCAGCATGCCTTCACTGCACAGCCTATTAATTGTGTTTGTCAGTTAATATAAATTTATGCTATGCCCCAAAGTAAATTTAGTCTAAATAAAGACATTTATATTTTGTTAGCTGATTTTCAAAAGTATCATCATTATGCCAAAACTTATTGGGATTTTTCTTCTGACTTATCACGAATATATATTTCGCAATGATGGATTTGGGCCAAATTTGAAGCATAGCTTCTAATCACGTTACAGGCCAAATTAATTCATAAAACTGATTTTTTATCACTTTCATGGGAGAATGGACAGTTATTTTCACTTTGACTGGCTACATCCTAATATTGTGATTCAGACGTCTGATGTTAAATTTCATGTCCAGCTCGATTTCCTTTGAGATATCCCTTTGAAAGGGAAATTTAAATTTGGAACCCAAATATGTTTAAAGCACAGAGATTATAAAAATTCAAAAGCCTACATTTTTAATACTTAATCTGAGAATTTTGTTCTGATTAATCGAGGAGGGGTACCAGAAATCAAGTATTTCGGGTCAGATATAACTTTACCCCGGAGTATAGTTGCTTGTGTATTACATACGAATATTAAGCTGTTTTATTTTCAAAATTCCAACGCAGTTGTAATCTGCTGATATAAATGATTTTTGATGTGATTCTACTATAAATAGTTTCACCATTTCTAAATTTCAAACGTTTCGTTTGTATTCGTAATCATCACTTAATTAATAGTGATGCGACGATTTTAAAATTTTTTCGGCAAATAAGTTTAATATTCTTTGATAAATATAAAAAAATTGATAATATTGTCACGTAGATATTCTAGTGTTGAACTCAATGACGCACACAAGAAGCACAGCTAAACCAATTGATTAACTCAGAACTCAGAACACAGTAACTGACAAATCTTTTGCTTTTATTCAAGCAGAGAAAGTTCCAGAATACTCTTCTGGAGACAGTAAGAAAAGTCCGGAACACTTGTCTGGCAAACTAAAGAAATGTCCAGAATCTTCTAGAACATGAAATAAAGGAAAACATAAAAAAAATCAAGGAATTAAGTATTTACATATACTATTAATCGCATTGTCTCTAGCGGGATTCGAACTTACCATCTCTTTCTTAGGAGACCAGTGCCATGACCATTCGGCCTTGGAGATTCAACTGTCTTTCTTCAATGCGACAATATATTTATTATTATTTAGTTTTTAAAACATTAATTAATCGTCTAGAATTTTGACTGTCGGTTGTCATCACCCACATTTTATATATAATTTCAAAACAGCGATTATTACAAAGGGATTATGTTTTATGAAAATTAATGACAATATGCTGAAACATCACAAGTACTGGCCCCATTATTTATTTCTACAAAAAAAATAATAAAGGCTTGATAAGATAAATAGCATAAATGAAAAGCATTTTGCGTTGTTCGATACATTTAACCTAATGCTGAAATCTTATGAATGTTAAATTTCTATAAAATCCCCCCATCTTAACAAATTTAATCAATATAATATTTTTCATCTTAAATAACAAAAAAAAAAAGGTTCAACTTTCGTACAACGGCAATGATTTAATCATAATGCTTAGAATTTTATTATTTTTAGGGGAAAAGCAATAGCCCCTAAGAAGAACTGAGCTTCGAAATATGGAACTTCGTCAGGAACGAATTTAATGAATTTAGTAAATATAATACTTTTCATCTTAAACAACAAAAAAAAAGAGTCGAACGAACGATTTTTGTTCCCATTCGGGGGGGTGGGGTGACATATTTAGTATTACCGACTAGATATTACTTAACCCAGTAGTTTAGTTGCTTCTGTACCACTTGAGAGCTAAACTGTAATATTTTCGAAATTCCGACTCATTTGCAGCGTGTGAATGTAAAAGATATGTGAGGCGTTTCTACTACTAATAGTTTCAATATTTCTAAATTTTAAACGTTTAAATTATATTAATAGACATCTTTAAATTAGTTATCATGTCATAACTTTCATGTGTTTAGCTAGGTTCGTTTTGAATTATCACTTTGAAAGTCAAGTGTAAATTTTGGACCCAAATGAACAATTTTCTTATTTTAAAATTTTTTATAAATACAATATTTTTAATCTTAAATAACAGCAAAAAAATGTTCAATTTTCGAATAACGGCAAAAAGTGAATCATACTGCTTAGAATTTCATTAATTTTAAGGAATAAGCAATAGCTCTCCAAAGCAGAACTGTGCATTGAAATATGGATATTCCTCAAGACAAAAGATTGGCAGATAATCTGAAATTATTATAGTTAAAGCTTCTAATCTCGATAAATTGCAGTCCAAATAGCATCTGAAAAAGGTTTTGATATCTAAATATAAGTGGACGTTATACAGATATTAAGACCATAAATAAAAAGCTAAAAAAAAATACGAATATAATTCTTTACTTCATACAGAAGAGTTTTCTAACGGTATAGAAATAAAAAAAAGGGAATCTATTTGAATCGACAACGAGAACACTACTGACTATGACATAAATTCATTTGATGTAAAGGCATAAAGGAAAATACGGTTCGTGATCAAGATATGTATGAAAACTATAGAAACCGTAAAACTAGTACAAACACTAACACGAACATCCCAAAGATTATACTCAAAGACGCCGTGCAATCATTGTGTAGAACAATTCTTTTTTCTCTTACTATGCTTCTTGAATTGCATACAATAATTGCTGAAAATACTTCTGCGGTTACAAGAAGAAAATTTCTCATTTAACTGATGTTATTATATAACACGTAAACTTTAACAAAGAAGCTCAGATTAATAGCGGATTGGAATAAGACAATTTGTCACATTATAACCTGCAACGATTAAATTAAGATTAATAAGAGGTCAAAACAGGAATGAATTCTGAAAGTTTTAAAAGGTTAGGAGCCGTTATAAGTAAGTTTTCTTTTAAATAAATAAATATTCGAAACCCTTTTTTATTATAAAAATGAAGAGATGTGTTTTTAATATTCATTAAAGAAGACATATGGAGAAATAAATTATTCCAAATTTAAAAAATGCTGAGTGAAATATTTTTAGACAGAATGCGATAAAAAAAAATTGAGGGATTATAATATATATAAAAAAGAAAAATATTAATGCATCTACTTTTTTACTGAGAAAAAAATTTCAGCTACGAAAAAATTTGACAAAATACTTACAAAGAAAAAACGAGGAATAAACAATCATCTGTTCTTTTTAGAGAAAATTTATGTATGCTCTGTGTGTGGAGTAGAATTAAATATGGAAGACGAACTAAAGAAACCATCACTCCATTATCGGAGAGAAATGAGATTTCGATGTGAAGTATGTGGACTTAATTGCACTAATAGAATAGCTTTAAAGAACCATTCATTGTGCCATTCCAACTTGAAACCCCATATATGTGCAACTTGTGGTAAAGCATTCAAAAGAAGAAGCCATTTAAAAACTCACACAAGCAGTCACATAAACAAAAAAACTGATATATGTGAAGTATGCAATAAAGCATTCAGCAGAAAAAGTGCACTAATGGTACACTTGATTATTCATGTAAATGATAAACCTTATGTCTGTGATATCTGTTTTAAAGCATTCGCACGTAAATCTGGTTTAAAGGAACATTTACGCATTCATACAAAAGAACAACCTTATGTCTGTGATATCTGTTTTAAAGCATTCGCACGACACTCTGGTTTAAACGTACATTTACGCATTCATAACGAAGAAAAACCCTATGTCTGTGAAGTCTGCGGCAATAAATTCTCTCAAATAATTAATTTAAAAACTCACTTACGTACGCATACAAAGGACAAACCTTATATCTGTGAAATCTGTCGCAAAAAATTCTCTCAAATAAGTAATTTAAAAACTCACTTACGAACGCATACAAAAGAAAAGCCCTATGTCTGTGAAGTCTGTGGCAAAGCATTCAGCAGTAAAGCCAATTTAATAAAACATTTTCGTACCCATCCAGAAGAAGAGATTTAACCTGCGGTGCTTGAGAGACATTTTATTGATAGTGATCATTTCAAAATAGTTACTCTTTAATATATAGGAGGAAATCTAACAATAATGAAGACTCTGGAAATGCTTTCTGTGGAACATGAAACTTTTGATTAATTGTTAAATCATCCACTAAAAATGAAAATTAAAAATTTTTGAAATCTATTCTAAAATATATGTTATAAATTCATTCTACAAATATGTGGAAGAACATACTGAAGGAATCCTTTAGATTCGAAAAAATAATAAAACCTGGATAAATTCCAGTGCTTTGTATAACCAACATGGATGAATTCCACATGGCTCATACGTTTTTGTTTATCCACAGGGGATAAATTCCATGTTTTGTATAACCAACTATGTCCTTATCATGAAGTTCTTATTTTATATGACAAGAGAGATTTAATTGATCTTCAACCGGAACTCATTTTACCGTAACAAACTAGTAATGTGACTGCTTTGAAAACCGAATATGGGAAAATTGTGACTAAACAGGATTTTTTAGCACAAAGTAAACAATGAGAACTGTGATTTTTTAATTGAGAGTCAATGAAAACTGGTTATTTTAAAGCACAGACTGCATGAATTTTGAATTAGATGGTGGAAATTGTGATTTCATTGTGCTGAACAGGTAACGCTTTCCTATCCAGACTATACTAATCTTTAACTATATGTTATTGTTATTTCAGCCATTTAGACTTATTTTAAAACCATTTGTTATTGCAGAAACAACGATGAGTACATTTTTTTAATGTTAAAGTCAATCAATACTAGTATCAATTAATTTTAAATGATATATTAAGAGGCTCTACAATATTCTTTAAGCATGTTTCTTAGAGTGTTACTCTAATTATTTGACTTTTACATCAATTTCTAATATTTATAAAATCGATTACTTGTTGCGAGGTATCTTGTAATAGGACATGTTCGAATTTCTAATTCGAAATTCGATGCTCTTCCATGCTTTATATTGAGCCCTATTTTACTCAAAATTATAATGGCTAGAAATGACTTAATAAGGAATTAATTTTTAATTTGATAAAGATTATTTTAATATTAATTTTTTATTATTATTGTATAAAAATTTGCATTTTTAACTAAGCCTTTAAAAATAATTTTGAGTTCTATTTTTGTATGTTCTTTACTCTTTAGAATTTATACAAAATATCATAAAATATATTATATGGCAAGTGAGACAACTCTTGAATATGTGTACTATTTCCACATTTTACAATATTTTGATGTGGGATTAAAATTGTTATCAATCTATATCGTTTATTGTCGAATATCCATATTAAACAAAATAGAAGTTCTTTCGTGTAATACTTCTCTTTAGAATCATGAAACCAGTTTGGGAAGAAAGGTGTGCTGTGTTTTTCTGGAAAATAAGCATAGGATGCAGGACATTACTATGGATTCTGTTTCTAAAAATTCGGTCGCAAGTTTTAAAAGATTAGGAACTCATTATTATGACAATTGATTGAAATTTTAAAACATGAAACATTTCTCAATTAACATTAATCCTATATAATAGCCATTATTTATCGGTATGAACAAAATAATTAAAATCCATTCTTCTCATTTTATTTCGAACATTCGTACCAATAACTTTTTCCTTACACTTGTATGAAAATCGAATCAGACAAAAACACACTTAGGGATAAAATTCAATTGATGTCACATAACAAATAAATAACAAAATTATGAAATAACTCAAGAAAATTGAAATAGAAAATTAAATACAAATTTGATGTCGTATTTATTTTTGTTAACTTATTTACCAGAAAAATTATTGAAAAAAATTCAATATTGAAATTTTTCGATAAATTTATTTTTAAATAAGTTCTCTAATCGAATATTTTTAATGTGGAGTTTTCCTATGTAAATGCTTATTGTATTTTTGTAATTTTTTTTATTAATTTTCAGCTTCTATATTTCCATTAGAAACTCCACAGGATGAATTTGAAGAAGTCAATCTTTGTCGGATGCGGTAATACTCATGGATGGTAACATTACATCATATCAGGCTGGCTACTTGAAATAAATGCTGTGTGAAGGTAATAATTTCACTCAACCAGATGGAGTTTGCTCTGAAAACATACACCCCGTGAAAAAACCGACTTATATACAGACTTAAATCATGAGGATTTTAAGGAAAACAGATTTCTTGACATTTCACTCGACCAAGACCTGTTGGAAGGCAAATATCATTATTACTTTTATCAGTCATCATATTCATTACTACGGTATGTGTTTGTAAAGGATCTTTTTAACGTGAAAATGATCTTAATCCAATTTTTGTTTTAAATAAAAGTATTTTTATATTCAGTACTGCGTTTGGCTTATTTATTATTTCTATATCTATACTTTCATAATATTACGTATTTTTATGAATGCAATGTCTGCAGTCAAATATTTCAGTGTGATTTTCGCTAAGTTAAGAAAAGAATTAAAACCCTGCTTCAAGTTTGCCAAGTTGTAGTAGTGCATGTTAAATTAAGTAATTTGCATAACAAAATTTTTAAGTTAAACTTAATCGGTATTAATTTTATTAATGTATACATTTCAAAGTTTTTCAAAATTATTTTATATAACTGATAAAACCCAACAAATATTTTTTGTTGATTTCGATGTGTGTAAATCCATTCATTTTTTCCACATGCTGTTCTAATCCAAACTATAGCATACAAACTTTGAAAGAGACATTTTTCGTTTTTTGATTTCATCAAATTTTACTCCATCTGCCGATTGTTTCAAAAATTTGATACAATTGGTTTCAATTACATCTGCCGATTGTTTCAAAAATTTGATACAATTGGTTTCAATTACATCTGCCGATTGTTTCAAAAATTTGATACAATTGGTTTCAATTACATATGCCGATTGTTTCAAAAATTTCATACAATTCGTTTCAATTACATCTGCCGACTAGTTCAAAAATTCGATACAATTAGTTTCAATATCGAAATAACACTCCTTATTTCTTTTGACTTTTCACGTTCTGTAATTACTTGCTTCCGCACAAGCGTACGGATTAGCAGACTATCCTATAATAAATGAAGTTCCAAGGCTTTTATACAGTTTTGATTCAATTAAAATAATAAAATTGAATCTCCGAGCATACTACGATTGTGAGTTATTTTGTTTTCTAATAATGAGCCTAGAGAATGTCTACTTGTCGATCGATTAGGTCCGAAATATTTATCAAAAAATAAAATTATGCACCATATTTATCCTCCTTTTTAGCTTAATTCTATTTATTTTGTTGCAAACATAAAAATGTCTGTTCGAAGGATTTTGTGCCAAATTTGATGCAATTCAACAGCTGGGTGCAATCATTGAATACTATATTTTATCAGTTTAGCACTAACTTTAGGGTATGCCATTTCCAAAACATGATTTTAAATATTTATTTATTTAGTGTTCAGGGAGCTCTGCTCCGTAAATATCATGAGTTACAATAAATTCTGTTTATAAGCTAAGAATAAGAAACATAATGTATAAGAAATTGAGATAGTTTTTTTTTTCTGTGGATCTTTTTCCCAGGAGTATTAGCGGTATATATTATGTGGCTCAGAGAAGTAGCGGTAGGTGATGAACAGAGGCGTAACTTGAGCAGTGTGTGGATGAAAGCTGTATGAAATATGCAAGTTGGAGTATCAACTCTGCTGAAAGAGTGACATTATTGGCTTCAGAGTTCCTGTGGGGATCTGAAAAATGTCCCCTGAGCAGCATAATATATTCTGCAAAATTATGAAAGTCAGTTAATTGTATTTTAAATGAGAGCGAACGTTGAATATTCTTAAAACGTGATATAACATTCTTGTGATATTAAAAGGTACGTTCTGTCCTGATAACTCCGATTCTAGTTACTTTCTGTAAATGACGCGAAAATCTTGCGCGCTATTAATTTTTGAAATAAAAGAAAAAAAATCCTACAATAGCTAATCTATTGTTTTAGCTGATACTGATTTTTGCCAGGGAAATTAATTAATATTCGAAAAGAATTAAATTCGTTGTGGATCAGAAATTGTATTAAGTTGATTAAATAATATTATTCAAAAATTATAGAATTCGCAGAAAAAAAAATCCCTGTGACCTTTTTGATCCTGGAAGACGGTTTCGGTTTATTGACGAAGAGTAATGTTGAAAAACGAATAAACACTGTCGGGTAAATATAGTTTAACCTACAGCTTCTTGTTATTTCTTTTTTAATTTCTTTAACATTATTCAAAATGACTATCAGGTGATAACAATAAAAGGAATCAACAAAAAGGGCATCTTTATTTCAGATTTTCCTTGTTTGTTTATTGCTGGAAAGAAGATAGCAGATGTTTACTTTTTCTGCGGTATTCCTTTGTCTTGTTTGTTGTGAAGCTTTGACATATAATTATTTTAATCTGCATCGTTATTTTAATAAATTGTTTTTTCTTTTATTCCGTTTGTTTCTCATTTATTCTAACACTGACATGATGATTCTGATATTCTTTAAGCATAGCATATATAAATGACAAACGAATTTCTTTTCTTTTTTCCACCATGAGTTTTTAGCTAATAAAAATATCAAAACCCTTTTTTTTTATTTTTTCGCTCTAAAATGCTTAATAATACAATTCTAAGAAGGTAATCTAAATTTATATTGATTTTTTTGACAATTAAATTTAGTTTAGTTATTATTAATGAATATTTCAGTTATATTCTTTATGTATTAGTTACTTATAGTGGCATTTATCATGTAAATTATTTTTTATTCATTTTCTCATATAATAATTTGTTTTTTGAAGATATTCGAATCAAAATCAGGCTTGAGTTGCGAATGACCGTTTCTAATAATAGTATCAATAATGTTAGGCACTTCTAAAATTTATGTATCAAAACTGCATAACGTGTCTTAATTGTGTAGATGTTGTTTGAGATTTTGCTTTACTATAAAATATCAGCTATTCACTTAACAAAGTGAGCCATTTACGTTTTGTATCGCTTATAAATTCACCATGGGAGTAAAATTATTCTCTGTTTACAAATACATAGATCATCTCATTGACGGATTTCGTAAAAGATTTCATACCTATCTTCGAATTACGCTATATACCAAGTTAATCTATAAGACTTTGATTATTTTAAATTATCAGGTTCACGTGTACACGGTTGAACAGACAGTTATAGTTCGCTTTGTTTGGATAAGTCCTAACACTATGCTGGTGAAAAGTTTTGGTCTAAATGTCCAATACTAAATTTCATATGTCTAGTTATATTCTGTTTAGAATAATCCCTTTGAAAGACAAATGTAAAATTGAAGAAAATCAAGGTTTAAATTATGGAGATAGTGGAAAGTCCTAAATTTTTAATAGTGATAGTTAAATTATCACATTCCAGAGAAATTCTTGGAATGTTCAGAGTAAGCGCTGGAGATGGTATGAGAAATCTAATATTTCAGACCTGATATTACTTTACTTTACTTTGATTTTTTTTTTTACTTCTCTAGCGAATGAAGCTGTATTATTTTCAAAATTGCAACACAGTTTTAAGCGCTGAAGTATACGAAAGTTGTTGCCATTCTGCTAGCAATAGTTTCACTATTCCTAAATTTCAAACATTTCAATTTGTAATAATCTCTCAATTAGCAATAATGTGATAGTTGATAAATAATTTAGAATATAAAAGTTTAATTTTTTAGTAAATATTAAGAAACTGGTAATGTAATTATTATTGTTTAGTTATTAACCGTCTAGGATTTCGACTGTCGCCTTCATCACCCAAACTTTATAATTTCAGAACAGCGATAATTGAAAAGAGATTATATTTTATGAAAATTAATTACAATATAATGAAACATCGCAAGCAATGGTCCCATCATTTTTTTCTTCAAGAAAATAAGTAAAGGCATTAATTTTTAGTAAGAAAAATAGTATAAATGAAATGCAATGTTTGTTGCTTGTTACAATAAACCTAATGCTGAAATCTTATGAATTCTAAATTTCTCTAAAATATTCTTATCTTAACAAATTTAGAAAATATAATATTTTTCATTTAAAATTAAAAAAAATGCTATACTTTCAGACAACCACACTGACCGAGTCATAATGCTTAGAATTTCATTATTTTTAGGGAATAAGCGTTAGCCCGCAAGAAGAACTCTGCATTGAAGCATGGTCCTTTCTTAGGTAAGAATTTCGAATAGTTTCAAACAGCTATATTTAAAGCTTCTGATCTTGTTTCGTAGCAGTTCAGTCAGTATATGAAGAATGTTTTATTATCAAAATATGGTAAATGGAACCTGACACTATTTAGATATTTAGACCAACTTTAGGACTAATT
>JAPMOR010028624.1:0-40885 GCA_026543865.1 Argiope aurantia
ATTTACTATACGCTCATCTGTTCATTAATAAGGGAATTCAAATTTAAAGGCTAAAATTTAATATGGAAGAAAAACTAAAGCATAAACTCTTTCAATCGAAAGGAAATGTTTATGAATGTAAAATTTGTATTAAAAAATGCAGTACTAAAAGCAGTTTAAGCAGCCATTTAATTATTCATGCAAATGTGAAACCGAATTTATGCGAGATTTGTGGTAAAGCATTTAAACGAAAAAGTAATTTGAAAACACATTTGCTCACTCATATAAGAGAAAAATGTTATGCTTGTGAAGTATGTGCTCAATCTTTCACCCTAAAAGGTAATTTGAAAAATCATTTGCGTATTCATACAAATGAAAGACCTTATATCTGTGACGTCTGTGACAAAGCATTTTCGGACAGAAGCAATTTTAAAAAACATTTACTCATTCATACAAAAGAAAAACCTCATATTTGCGAAGTCTGTTGCAGAGCATTTTCGGACGGAAGCTCTTTGAAAAGACATTTACTCATTCATACAAAAGAAAAACCTCATATTTGCGTAGTTTGTACCAAATCCTTTTCGCTCAGAGGTTCTTTAAAAAGACATTTACGTTCTCATACAAAAGAAAAGCCTTATATCTGCGAAGTCTGTGGTAAAGGTTTTTCGAGAAGACACCGTTTACAAGAACACTTACGAATTCATACGGAAGAAAAACCTTATATCTGTGATGTATGTGGCAAAGCTGTTACGCGTAGAAGCACTTTGCAAGAACATTTACGTATCCATACAAAAGAAAAACCTTATGCCTGCGAAGTCTGTGGCAAAACTTTTACGCAGAGAAGAAATTTACAAGAACATTTACATATTCATGCAAAAGAAAAAATCTATACCTGCGAAGTTTGTGCCAAATCGTTTTCGTGCAGAAGATATTTAAATAAACATTCTAGAACTCATAGAAGTGAAAATCCCTAATCCTGCAAAATCCGTTTGAAACTTTTTATGATAATAGTAATCTTAAGAACCGTTTATATATTCAATCAACAGGAAAATCTTAATGACGTAGAATAAGTATTAACGATTTTTGTGTAAGAATGCATTATGAATATTTACAGAACTCATTTTAATGAAAAACTTATTTAAAAGAAAAACTTTGCATTGAATAGTAGAAATTTCCTTCGAATTAAGAACTTGCATCCAAACAAATGTTCATTTTTTATGTCTTTTGAGAATAGTTGTCTTATTTGACTCGTGATAGAAAAATATAATATTATTATATGCAGAAAATCATAAAGATTAATTAGAGAACTCTGTTACTCACTTTCTAATATCATTATAAATCAAATTTTATGCTTAACAGTTTACTCTAAATATCGAGGTGTGTCCTAATCTTCACGACATTAGTTTATATTTGCAAAATGGGATCTGGCCTCTAAAGCAAGTCATAATATATTGGAAAAGCGAAACCAAAAATGGTAAGTTGATGGATGAATCAAACCCTCCTCAGGAAGTATAGGAGCATTCTGACATAATGACTGTGTAGACTTTCTAATTCGACGCTTTAAATACTCGGAGCGATTCAATTGTCTGAAAAGAAGGTAAAGCTTCTTTAATTTATTTGTACTCATGAAATAGATTAACATATTTTTCAAATATTCTACATTTTTTATATTAACTTGAATTAATTTTGTAATAAAAATTTTTGCAATATTATATTGGAAAAATACTAGAGAAAAATGTATTTATCTCGGTTAGTGTGACATTGGTATTTTTCACTCTAATTAATGTTATTTGATATTTACTGTTAGTTCTAATTTTTCGAAGCGTAAAAAACTAACAAAACGAATGCATATTTTTCTAATGTATTTCGAAGAAATTCATAATGCTGATATTCTCATTAGTTCATCCTTCTGCACCTCCTTCCTGAAATGCAATCTTTCTTACAGAGAAGCAACAATGGATGAAACATGGTTCGTTGTCGGGAGTAATTGCTGTAAAAGTGATTTTTCTCTTGACTCGAAATCTGCATAATCCCGAGAAATAATCCCTAGTCCTTCACAAAATCTTCAGTATCTAGCAAACTGACTTCAAGAAAATGACATTTTTACCATAGATTTTAATGCTGTTTTTAAATATTTATTATTGAGACATATTTTAATCCATTTCCATTTTTAAATAAAATGTTTTTAAGTTTATAAATGTTTTATTTATTTGAGCACTGATATTTTTCCATTATATTTTAAGCACGACATCTATTAATAATGTTATATCTGTAAAGAAAAAAAATAATCATGTCAATTTTGCGAAGAGGCGGAAGTAATTAAACTTACTGAGATGTACCTTTTTTTGGTACCGATGACTGTTTGAATTGATGAAAAACGGTCTTTTGCTTTTCGCAAACAAATTAATTTCTTTGTTTCCATAATAAAAAAATCTGATTGAAAATAAATTTTGGGAAATATCGATATTCAAATTTTCTGGAAAAGAAAAGTATTCAATCAAGCCGATTTCCGAGGGTGAGGTAGTAAATGAAAAAAAAAAAAAAACATTCTGAGGTTAACTTTTATTTAATGACTGTCCAAACTGCTAAAATGCTGTCATTTTCTATTCACATACAAATTATTTTATGTTTTCTTAATGACAAATTCTCAGTGAAAATAAAGCTTAAAAGAAATTGATTAGTGTTTTTCGAATATTAGAAATACTGTTTCCTATAATTAAATTAATAATTTTCAAAATACTTTAATTTTTCATCAGTGAATGCTTACTATACCGTTTCTTTAATTGCCGACAGATTATTTTTGACTTTCGTTCAATTTATTTATGACTTAGTTACTTTTCGGAATTAATCTCAAATATAATCACAGTTCTATTTTATAATTTTCAAGACGGATTAATGAGATTTCTACTTCTATATTGTAGCAATATTTGTTATATTTAAAAGATTTAAGATCGGCAAATAAGTTAATTAAACACCACTTTTACAATAAACTTTTTTTTGTCATTCTAAGATATATTTTTCTTTCTTTTCGTTGAACCTTTAATTCTAATTCAAAAAATTATGGCACATTCCATTTACTTCTTTCACAAAATCTTCACTAGAAATCATCATATGAAGCAATGCAATATTTACTTGAAATAAATAACTGATAATTTAGTTCAAAAAATATTAAAATACTGTAATGTTGCCAAGATCAGACAAGATAAAATAAAACTATGTTAGGAAACAAGTCTAAAAAATTGGTACACTCCTAACAATCGGAGTATGTGCGAATGTTCAAATTTCTATATATAATATAAAAAATATTGGTAAAAGTATTTTAAAAATTAT
Organism: Argiope aurantia; assembly: GCA_026543865.1. NCBI lineage: Eukaryota > Metazoa > Arthropoda > Arachnida > Araneae > Araneidae > Argiope > Argiope aurantia. The sequence continues at coordinate 3,310 of JAPMOR010028624.1, forward strand.
AGAAATAACTTTACATGTGTGTTAAAAAGGAAAAAGTAATATAGCTTTTTTTTGTCTGGAATTTTTTTTTAAAGATTGATGCATAAATCGCAATTGCATGCTACGAATATAGAATATTTTTTGAAAAAATTAGAATTGGAGTCATATTTAAATTCATTCCAATTTTTCAATTAAATGTTAGTGATTTCTATTTTCCTTTGATATATATAGTGCTGTTAGAGCCATTCATTGTTTGCTATGGTCCCGACTCTTTATATTGTTTTCATCTCTAGATTCTTCCTAAAGAAAGCTACTTTACTGTTTCAATATTATGAAAAAAATGCTATATAAAAAGAACTTTGCATTTATCATATTCTAAATATAAATCTTTCTTTTAGCATTCGTTTTGAAACTAAAAGTTCTATTATTTATGGAAACCTCTCCCAGATTCGATCGTAGTACAGAATCCAATATATCAGATCGGCCGGATTGTCTTTAATTTATATCTGATCTCTAAAAATTTATATAATATAAAAAAGTGAAAAAAATAATAAAAAAATAATATTCTAATAATATTTAGATGTTTTAAGATTAAAATTGCACATAATCTATATTTTTAATATTAGAATAGCAAATATACTGTTTCGACGTAGAATTGTTCCTACTCTAATAATAAATTACTATTTTCTTATATTTTTAGAATTATCTTTACCATTTAATTGATTTTTTTAATTCAGAAATACAGTTACCAAAATAAAAAATTTAAAACAGAATGCGTTTGATACTAATGCAGTATGTAAAGTTAGATTTTAATATCTTTTAATATGTGTTTTATCTTTCAAGGAATATCCATGAAATGTTCTCTGACGTTTAAGTTGTGTCTTTGGTTCTACTCGTACTGCTCGATTTTTGATAAATATTATTTCTTACTTTTAAATCGATGCTTTGCACTAATAAAGTATTATTTTAAACATAATATTATTTAAAGAGTTTTGGTGAATGTCTTTCTTTAACCGCTTACCATTTATGCTGGAGTGCCATATGTCTATCTATTTGTAGAACGTCAATAGTTGTAAGCAAAAAAAACCCCATTCATAACGATTTTAATTCAATATTTAAATTACTTCGAATGCAGAGATAAGTCAAGTATTCAATGGATTTCCATTTGATTCAAAATAAGAAAATATTCCCAAAATAGAAGGTGCATCTTATTAGATAGAAGGAAAAAAATGAAAGAGTTGAGGGGATTAAATCTTTATTATATTGTCTAATTCAAGGTTATAAACATTATAAAATCTAACAAATAATTCCACATTTATTTCTAGGAATCATTTTTTAGTTAATAGGCAGATAAATAAATACGAAAATTATTAAAATATTTGATTGGGATCAATAAAAAAAAATAAGCACAATTGAGACCAATAGTATAAAATGAAGTGAGTGAAAAATCGATCGCCTTTTTCTATCCTTACAAGAATGAAACATATCCAGTAAATTACATATGTGTAATATAATGCTTGCGCAATTTCTTCGATTCAACATAAGAAATTCGGATGTCGGGAAGTAAAAGTTTAAAAAACAAGAATAATCAGAAAACGCCTTTATACAACACTGATTGCGTGTTAAAGACACGTTGCAGAAATATTTGGTGTTCATTTCATAAAGAAGCTATTTATATTTCGATCAGACTGCTATAGGATAACAAGCATAATTACATGGAAGATAACTTCCAAAAGCAAAGTGAATTTAATTTATATCAAGACTCGATGTCTTCCCTCTACAGAATCTTTTAAAGAACATCTTGATTAGAACCGGATAAAAATCGACTTTTTTGATAAACATTATTTTACAGTTTATTGCCATTTCTTCCTGGTGTGAGATAGAAAGTTGAACAAAAAATCGTTTTCCAAATGGATGGAAATTTTAGAACAACTACAAAAATTCCAATAAATGTAAAATTTAATTTAAAATATCACCTGCTATTCTATAATAGGAATTACGGTTAATTTAAAACTGACTATACTGCTGTCTGAGTTTTTATTTATTTCCACAGGTGATAAAATGCTTTCATATGCCATAGATACCTATAAATTCCACATGAGTCATATTTAACAAATGTTTAATTTTTTCCTCTTTTCAAAACCAAACGTTAAAATTCTTTATTAATTCGATATCACTTAAAATATTATTTTACAGAATGTAATTAATTATTTATAAAAGAAAAGTTTTGAAATAAGTATATTTCAATATTAAAGCCTTTTTTAATAATGGCTGTAGGAATCTTTATTTCTGATTTGCATAAAATTTCAAATAAATCATTTAACAAAGCCATTTTAAAAGCATTTCAGATAAAGTAAAAATTGGTCAAATAATTTTTTCAAGAATGTTTTTTGGTCAAATATTTAAATATATTCATTTGCATTAAATATATTTAATACGTTTATTTATTTTAAATCTTAAAACACCTAGACTTGATAAAAATGCTTAATTTATGAAATATATATATTATTAGTTGTTCTTCTAAATATAATTTCAGGGGAAAAATAATATCAAGAGTTCTGTTAAACTGAATTTCTCACAATCAACAATTAATTTCTCTGAATTAAAAACAATAGGTATTCAATGCTTAAAATTCGCTTCTTTTAATATTTTTTTTATCATATAAAAATTTCGCTACCCCTAAGATTTCAACCTTTGCATTATGAGGTGAATGACTGTCTGATATAAACAGGTTTGCCATTGAAATTAATCTTACAATATTTAAATCTTTGATCAAAATAATGACGATTAGAATTGCCGTAGATGTTTTTTCTCAAGTAATTCACAAACTTGTGTACACGTCATATTTCTTTCTAAATATTCATTTCCGAAACTGACTTTTTTTTAAAATTCTGATTAGAAGGTTCTTACGTTCTGTCAAAATTCTTTGTTCCCTTTTTTCCTATATTCTTATACGAAAATTCGGACCTGGTTTTATTTCTGATTCTATTCGCCGTTAAAAAGAAACAAATAATTGCATAATTTTGCTTAAATATTCCAATTGAAAATTTAATCTTTGAATTTATCAAAATAATTAATATTTCAAATTGCATAATTTATTATAAGTTTTCGTATGTTCCATCTGATTGTCTTATGATATCATTTAAAGTAAAGAAGATATTGATTTCACAAAGTGAAAATACTATTTTATTTCAAAGCACAGCAAAAAACTACGTTTTCTGCATTTAGCTTATGAGTCAAGAAATTATAAATTTCTGCTTCATTATGAAGTGTGTTTGAAGAGACAATGAACTGAAAAAAAAGAAGAAACTAAAAGTGCCAACATCCGAAATTAATTGATTCAGAAAAACATGTCTTATTTTTAAATGATTCAGAAGAACATATATTGAGTTTATCAACTTTAGAACTGATATTTCTCAAATTTCTTAAAGTGATAAGGTGTGAATGCGCAAATGGTAATGTGAAATGTTGATACATGATGATACTCTGGATTGAGCAAATAATTTGACTGACGCTTTACCAATAATTATACCCAAGGATACTATGTAATCAACACACGAAAAATATATTTCCCTCCATCTAAAGTTCTGTACTTGCACTACATAATTACTAAAGAACGAAAATATGTTGTATAGAAGAAGATGTTTTGATTTTTGTATCAGTTGATGATGTCATACATAATCTTAAATAGAGAAGTGTAGATTAAAAACAGGCAAATTCACAAGATTTTTAAAAAAATGGTTCATTGTATTTCATCTGAAGTATTTTCTCATCCTAAATGTAAAGCTTATGAATTTTTATAATCGTAAACATTTAAAGCATTTTAATTTTTATGAATGTCTAGTTAAGTTTTTTTTTATAAAAGAATTAAATCAATATATTAATTATAGTCGAGAAAGAGACATAATTGCCTTTGTATCCTATGATTTATTGTGTTTGGAATCTAAAAAATCTAAATATAAATCTTTGCTCTTGAATCTAAAAGCTTTGATTCAAGATATTAGTAAGTACCAATGACTGAAAGTCAGAGTAATAAATTCCAAGTATTGCATTACTTCCTGAAGTGTGACAATATGAGTAAAATAGAGGATGGCTTAGTGTCTCACTTTAATGAGAACCGTTATGTTTGGAAAAATTGTAAATGAGAAAATTAATTTCTTAACAATCATCTGTTCATTATTCTAAAATTTCCTATGGATTGCATGATATTTTAAGATGGAAGAAAAATTAAACTATTTCCTGGTTCAATCGCATGGCAAAGTACATGTATGTAAATTCTACGAAAAAAAATGCAGTACTAAAAGCAATTTAATGCAACATTTATGTTTTCATGTACAAGTGAGATCGAATTTATGTGAAATTTGTGGTAAAGCATTCAATCTAAAAAGTATTTTAAAAAGGCATTTGCTTATACATTCAAAAGAAACACCCTTTGTCTTTAAAATCTGTGGAAATGCATTTTGCACTGAGATATTTAAAAACACTTTTACGTATTCATACAAATATGAAACCTTATACTTCCGAAGTCTGTGGCAGAGCATTTTCAGAGAGGTTCTTTCAAGACCCATTTACGGACTCATACGAAGGAAAAACCTTATACCTGCGAAGTCTGCAATGATGTGTATTCATATTCTAGAAGTCTTAAAGCCCATATGCATGTTCATTCAAAGAAAAAATTTTATGCCATCATTACTAAATAAAGCAGAAAGATAATGTACTCTTTGATAGATTAAAAAAAATCTTTTCTGTAACGGATTCGCTGAAACACTAATAAGCCTTTTTCTTTTTGCAAACATTTCACCTATTAGAATAGGAAGGTTTTTTGATCATTGGTTTTTTCATAAGAGAAATGTGAAGTATTCAATCAGTCGCATCAAATGCAAAGAATGTGGCACTTTTGAGAATATCATAAGCTCACGTAAAGAAAATCTTCCTTTGGAATTTTTATTTTATTACAGCAATAAGAAAATCTTCCTTTGGAATCTCTAAGTTGGATATGATTATGATGAAGATTTATGAGATTTTACTTGGTAGTTTTTATTTATCAAAACTATTTATATTTTTTGTGGTATAGCCTATTAGAAAATAAACCAATTTCTGTTTTTTCGCATTTCAATATGAACTTATATTGTAGCAGTTCGCCATTTTTATTTCTTTTGAAAATAGTTGTCTTATTGGATTTATAATAGCAAACCCTCTATAATCACATTATGATACGGCAGGATGCCATAAAATTTTACGGATGAATGCGTTATTTATTATCTTTATTTTATTATAAACCAAACAGGATGTTTAATTTTTCAATCTAAATGCCCATCCTTGATTCTTAACATCATGCAATTAGTTTATATATGCAAATTCGCAAGCGGAAGCTTCAGTAAATCTCGAGAGAGAGGAAAAAAAAACCCCGAAATTGTAAAATGATGAATGAGTGTGATTCTGATTCAGAATGCACTCCAACTCAATCGGAATTTGAGCATTCTGAAGTAAGGACTGTGTATAGTTTCCAGTATTTCTAATTCGTCTTAAGAAATTCCTGATAGGAGTCGAGTGCCTAAAAAAACCGTTAATGCATTTTCTTTTTATCAGTACTCATTATATATAAATATATTTAAACATCAGTAACCATGATATTTAGATATTGAAATATTCTCGTTGCTGAATTTTAATATGACTTTATTTTATAGAAAAGAATAAGTTTCGAAATTTCATTATGGAGACATGTTTGTCTGACTTATTTGATTGATGACAATAGTGGTAATTTTGTCTTTTTCCGTTTAATTGATGTTTCTGATTTTTTTGGAGAAAATACTGTTATTTTTTTAAAACCTTAGTTACTGAAATAGGCCTGATGCGTATGACGTATAATGTGTGGGGAAATATATTGCTTCTTATTTGCAAGAGTTCAAGATATTTCATAAATCTCTCCTATCTCCTCTTCTAAATACTTTTTCTGAATTTTTTAAAACCCTTTCAATTAAATGATTTAAATTTCATATAACTGTAACTTATATTTGAAATTTAGCATATAAAATTTGTTGAAATTGTGCAGTCGTTTTAAAATCAAGATCTTTTACAGTTAGATTATTTCTTCAGAAATTATAAGTGCGAATTATTATGTTCCAACTCTATGACAGATGTAACCTACTTTAAAACCTATATGCTATAGATTCTACTTTTCCGGCAATTCTCTCATATCAAATAATTTCAGTTTTTAATTGGAGATTATTTTATTTTCATATAAGTTAACAAAATTTGATATTTTTTTCAGAACATCGCTGACATGAATGCATTCTCACATTAGAGGTATCTGTGGATGAATGTTTCTTTTGAACCAAATGTCAATATTAAGGTTTGAAAAAAAATACCCTTTCTGCCTGAATGAAATGTTTGCTCGATGAAGAAAAATTATTTTGTAGATCATTTTTATTTATTTCTAGAGCTGGAATAAAGTTATAAAATTATATGTGTAAAAGATGATAAACATTATATGTTTTACTTCATTCATCAAAAATCAACATTATAAATTATGAACACAATTTAATATAAATCATTTGAGCAAGAATAATGAAAATATTTTTCAATCTTCGTTCCAACTACGATATTTCAGATATTCTAAGTAGGTATCAATCCTGAAATTTAGGAAGTTTGTTCATATGAAGAGACACTCTATTTGAGAATTTATATAAGGATAACAACTTAAATGTACTTTTTGTTTTGTAAATTTTTATTTTTGTATTTTGCAGTATCTATAATTCGAAAAAATGTCCTTAATCTGATATTCTTCCTCTCAACAAGTGATCCTTCCACACAATCTTCCTGATATGCAGGATTTCTTATTGAGAGTAAAGTTCGGTTAAACCAGGTTCAATTTCTGGACTAATCTCGGCTACAGCGAATTTTTTACCCGAGACCCCGCATGTTCTTCCAACATAATCTCTACAAATTGGCCTTCGTTCATCAGACAAACTCGATCTTCAGCAAAATAATTTAAAGGAAAGATCACTTTTGCCTCAGATGTTACTGATGTCTTTAAATGTAGACCAATGTTTCTTATTTTAATCAAATTGTATTTTTAAATAATTTTGTAATTATATACTTTACGTGTTTTATTTAAAAACTCTCATGCTTCATTATCCATTAAGCTAAATTAGTAATTTATTTAAATGCTATATCTGGATTCAAATTTTCTTTTTGAGAACAAAATCAAATCCATGCTTAGCTGTTGCTTGCTAAGACTGAATACTCTTATAATTCTAAAACTTAAACTAAAATAATTTCTATTTTCATATATATTTGAAAATGTTTCAATCATATTAGTATCAATTCAATCAATATTTTCCATAATCTTCGAATTAAAAAAATAGTTCATTTAAGAAAAGGAATTTTGTCCATTTTTGATCTCTTCTCGTCAACCAATTTGTTTCTAATTTGATGCAGGTTTAAAATTTCGATATCAAGATTGCATCCTATGTATCTTTATCTCTCTTTCCGGTTTTTCTTGAATACGTGTTTATATATCCATAGAGTGAAAGAAACACACTGAAAAGCTAAATTTAAGACAGGTGTAGAAAATATTGGAGCAATGGTCATTTTGTGCCTTACGGAAATTGAGAAAGTATTTCAGCTCACATGACATCCACGTCATTTCTCTATTGTTTTTAATTATGGTCCGTCCCAAAATAGCTCGCACATTGCTTTCAAATGGAACTAATATAACTAATAAACTTTAATATAACTTAAATTCTCTGCAAGGGTGATACAGGAAGCATCATACATCTAGCTTGCTACGATTTTTATTTTCCATATTAACTCTATATGAATGGTCAAACCATTAAAGTATATTGTTTAAAATTAGATGCAACCATTTGATTACCCTTTTCACTGTATTTTTGATTTGTTGTGCTTAGATGCACTTCTATAGACAGGGATTGGAAATACAGTTTCTGAAGAACTACGTGATCAAAATATATGTGCCATATGTCGTACAAATATTCGTAAAAATAACGGTTGACTAACCATTTACAAGATTTGTTAATGTTTGAAATACTTGAACCATTGAAATTTATGAATAAAAATATTATCGTATATTCGAAAATTCTTTAAGCCGTTTTAAGTGCCAGGTATAAAAGTACTCCTAAGAATCATGTTGGTACAATGATTCAATTTTTGGCTAATAAACTGAACCGACATTAAGGCACTAATTTGTGAAGTTCTTTTTGTACTAAAATAGAGGCGAATTTATGCACTGTTTTTCTTTCAGATAGTGATAGGAGAAGAATCCAGGGTTTCTACTGTCTATAATTAAATCTAAGTTACCTCCTAGAGCCTTTAATTTGATCGTTCATTGAAGACAATGTCTTAAGAAAAATTACCCTTCCTCTATATTTAAAAGAAATAAAAATACTTCTTCAGTTTTTGTCAACCATCAAAAGAAATTTTTTATAAATATAACAAAATGCAAAGTATACATATACGCGGTTGTTTTATTTGTGCAATTATTTTAGTTTTTTTCCGTTCTGTTGTAGGATAATCGATAAAGTTGATTATTTTCATGAATTACACATAGTTTTAATGTTGAAATAATTAGCGTTATTGAAAAAAAGTTATAAAATAAACTTTTTTATGAGATGCTTTAATTCGTCAAATTTCAAAAACTGACATTCTAATTGTGGTTTCTCATATTTCTGAGACTCTTAAGCTGCGAAAGCGCACTCGATAGTAAGAAAAGGACATACGAAACAAAATTTTTGTCCCATCTATGCTTCTGTACTTGCACGTCAGAATTACTAATGCCAATGACAACTTTTGGAATAGAAGAAGATTCTTTTGCTGATTTTATTCAGGCTATAATGAAATCAGTCTGTATTAGAGAAGTGTAGATTTACAGCAGGCGAACTTAAAACCTTTTTTTAAAGATTCATTTTTATTTCAATTAAAGCATTACTTCATTGATAAATTAAATCTTATGAACTGTTTTAATATCAATAATTGAAAACACTCTATATTTTATGAATGCCGACTGAAGACGTTTATAAGAGAATTTAATCATTATCTTAATTATAATCGAGAAAGAGACATAATTATCTATGTTTCATAAGCTTATTGTATTTGGAGCAGATCAAATGAATGTTTTGATTCAAGCATTGTTAAGTTTTAATAACTAAAAACCAAAAAGACAAATTCCAAGTATGGAATTATATCCTGAAATGTGTAAAATGTTGTTGATTTCAGTTTCTCACTTTAATGAAAACCGTTATTATTGAAGAAATATTAAACGAGAATTTTAACTTTTTAAACATACATTTGTTCATTATTCAGAGAATACTTATTTACAGATAAAGAATCTAATATGGAAGAAAATTTGAAGAAATATCGGAAGAAAATATCTACAGGTTCAATCGAAAGGAAAAGTACATGAATGTAAAATATGCGGAAACAAATACAGTAATAAAAGTAATTTAATCAGATATTTATTTATTTATAGACATGTGAAACCGAATTTATGCGAGGTTTGGGGTAAGGCATTCAATCAAAAAAGTAATTTGAGAAAGCATTTGCTCATCCATACAAAGGAAAAATCTTATGTTTGTGAAGTATGTGATAGATCTTTCACACAAAAATGAACCTTGAATATACATTTGCGCACTCATACATATGAAAAATCTAATGTCTGCGACAAAGCATTTTCGGTCAGATGCCCTTTTAAAATACATCTAAGAATTCATATGAAAGAAAAAAATCTTATGTCTGTGGCAAAGATTTTACTCAGAACAGCTCTTTTACGGACTCATACAAAAGACAATTTTTGTGACTGTGTAATCTGTGGCAAAAGCTTTAAATAGAAAGACTCTTTAAAAAGACTCTTCTTTCACGGATTCATACGAAACAAAAACCATATGCCGATGAAGTCTGTATTAATGCATATACAGATCCCAGAAGACTTAAAACCCATTTGCATGTTCATTCAACAGGAGAATCTTAATGCTGTGGACCGCGTGGTAACAGTCAGAAGATATAATGGATTCATTTGGCACTTGTACAAAAGCAAAGCTTTCCTTCATGGAATAGAAATTTTTATTTAGATAGTCATTCACACACAAAAAAAGCAAAACGATAATGCACTCATAGATGCGAAAAATCTCTTATGAAAAAGAGGCACTGAAGCATTTAACAGGGTTATATATATAGTATATGGAAACATTTCATCTATTGTTATAATACGAATGCATGAGATCTCCCTTATTGGTTTATTCAGAAAGGAAATGTGAAATAATTATCTAATCGCATCAAATCCAATTAATGTGAGAACTCCGTTTGTGAGAATATTACAAATTCGTATTAAGAAAAAGCTATTTCATTACAGAAATAAGTAAATCTGCCCCTGGAGTCTGTAAGTTGAATATATTTTTAATTTAAGATAGGAATGCATTTTAAATTAGTCAAAATAATTCTTAATATCATGCATTTGATATTTATATTATGACATTTTACTTGATGGTTTTTATTTGGCCAACAATTTGTAGTTATTGTTATAGCAATTATTATAAATCGAATAAATTAACTACTAATTTTTGTATTTAAATGTGAACTTATATTGAAACAGTTATTAATTTTTATTTCTTTTGGTGGAAATAGTTGTCTTATTGGATTCATAATAGAAAAACCGTTTTCGACACATTGTCATATGGGAGAAAATCTCAAAAAATAACTGAAAAACTCTGTGCTACTTATTATCTTTATTTCTTTGTAAACAGGAAAATTAGTTATTCATTTTGAATGTCATTTATGTTCTAATAATTATATAAAAGTATATATTTGCAAAATGGAATGCAGCAGTTAGAGTAAATCCCAACAGAGCGGCAAAGAATCACCAAAGTTGAAAAGGATGGATAATTGTGATTCTAATTCAGAATGCAATCTTGATCCAGTATAGAATTTATAATTCAAGTATTTCCGGATATGAGTTGATTACCAAAAAAAGACAGGTGAGTCTTTTTTTATAGCACTCATGATGTACTATAAAAATGCCTAAAAAACAGTATTCATGATATTTATATATAATTTAAATATTATAATTGGTGAATAATTATATGAATTAATTATAAATTAAGCCATTTTATTGACTGTATTTTTCTGTCTAATTGATATTCCTTAATTTTTGTTCTACGCACTGTTACTTTTTTGCCATGTTAGGAGCTATATTAGCTATGATGCATATGATGTATAATGTGTGCAAGAATTTGTTCTCATTTCCAGGAGTTAACAAAATATTTCATCTATCGTTAATTTCAGTGTTTTAAAAATTATTTAGACTAAATTTATTAAAGGTTTTTTAAACTAAATGACTTAAATTTCATATAGCTGTAAATTATATTTAAAATTTAAAACATAATATTGAAGAAAAATGTGTATTCGTCATAAAACCAAGATCAATTACCATTAGGTAATTTTTTCGGAAATTACAGTGTAAACTATTATGTTTCTAAATATATGAGAGCTGTGTCGTATTTTTAAACTCTTATCCTGTAGATTCAATTTTATTAGACAATTTTCTCTTATCCAATAATTTCAAAATCTAATTGGAGCTCATTTTTATCTACTAGCTCATTTCATGTGCATTTAAGAATAAACAATTTGATGTTATTGTTTTTTCTTCATAACTTCACTGACATAAGAGCATTCTCTCATAGTTAGAAATATATATGTAGGTATGTTCCTTTCCAATCATATGTAAAAATTAGGCTTAGAATATAGATACATTTTCTGTTTCAGTAATGTGATTTGCTCTATGAAGTAAAATTACTATTTAGACCATTTTTATTTATTTCAATTGGTAAAATGAAAACATAAAATTATATGTATATAAGCCAATAAACATTATACGCTTTACTACATAAATCAAAAATCAGTATTATGAATTATGAAGGCAAATTAACTCATAAATAATTTTAGCTTGAAAAATGACAATATTTTTAATATATTTTTCGTTTTAACTACGTATTCAGATATACTATTTAGGGATCAATCTTGAAATTTTATTAATTTTTTTCATATGAACAACAGTCTAAATGAGTATTAATGTAAGGATATTTTTCAGCTTCAATGTCCGCTTTTTGTCCGCAAGTTCTTTCACATAATCCAGAAAAATAAGCACTAGTTCATCAGAGAAACTCGATCTTCAGAAAAATGAATTCAAGGAAAGCTCACTTTTACCTCAGATGTTACTGCTGTCTTTAAATGTAGATCATTGTTTCTTATTTTAAACAAATTCTACTTTTAAATAAAATGTTTTTTAATTATATAAATTCCGTGTTTTATTTCAAAACTCTCATGTTTCATTATAATTGAAGCCAGAGGAGTAATTAATTTAAATTCCTATATAATATATATGAATTCAAATCTCATTGTTAAGAACAAAATCATATCGATGCTTAACTTTTGCTTGCTAAAGCTGCATACTCTTATTATTCTAAAACAATCTGGAATCATTTGTATTTTTAGATCTTCGCAAATATTTGAATCATATTGTCTGGAAAACATTTGTATATATTGAAGTTACTTCCATGTAATATAGAATCAATATTTTTTCATAATTATCTAATTAAAGGAATAGGGGGTCAAGTTGAGAAAAAGCATTGTATGTGGGTTTTTTTTTATCTCTTCTCGTCAATCAATTTGTTTTTGATTTGATACAATATAAAAATTTTGATATCAAGATTGTATCCTATGTTTCATATATCTCTTTTTGGTTCTTCTTGAATTTACATTTTTCTATATATAAATGAGTGATATAAAAAAGCTGAAAGCTTAGAGACGGAGGTATACAGTATCGGATCAATGATAATTTTGTACGGTGTGGAAGTTTATAATTTTCATCTCACATGTCATCCCCCAAAATTCCAGAAATGTGTCTTTGGAACACGAGAAATTTAAACTTGCAACTTCATTAAAATGTCGTGTTTGAAATTTTTGACAATTACAATACTTTTTTTTCCTTAGTACTCTAGAAAATGAAAATAGATATGTAGAATCCAATTCATTTTTTCATTATTGTGCAAGCGACATTTAATGTAATAGTATCAGTTTATCAAACAACTAGATTAAAATGTAGGTTTTATTTAAATTGAATCAAAATGATTTTGTTCACCAGTCATATAAAGAGGCTAATAGAATTGAAACTACTAGTAATTGTTTTTTGTTTTTATTTTTGAATTAAATACTTCGCATAAAATTTCAGTAGTAAAAAATTGTATGCATATATCTTTCTACTACTAACAAACAAGTTATTTTTAAGCTGGATAAAGCATTATGTACTATACGATAATCCAATATAATTAAAAATTATTTTTTATTTAGAAAAGAAATTTCTTGTAAATTTGGTAAATTCTGTAAGTACTCGTGAATTTTGTTCTATTTAGTTACATAGTTGAAGCTTTCGCATGCAATTTGAATTTAAGATATATGAAACTCATAAAAAACAGAATTTCATTTCAATTCATGATATTTGATTAAATGAGAAATTAATCAATATTAATAAAAGATTAGGGCATTGTATTTATAATAAAAAACTGAACAATATTGTTACAAACCTGCAATTCGGCTTCCCAGCATAGTTTGTTCCATCAACAGAAAAACTGTTTTAAAGTCTTCGGTACTAGACGGAGTCTGGTCGCGTCGGGGGTACCAGAGCTTGGCGACAAACTTGGCGACCATTTGGCGACTTGGCGACGAATTTGGCAACTTTGGCACCAAAATAGATTATACCCGAAACATCGAAATTTTTCCCAATCCGTCCAGTAGGAACCGAGATACGCCTCGAACGTTCCTGATTGGTTGAGAGGCTTCTAGCCCCGCCTCCTGAGACCTATAAAAGGGTCCGCAGCTGCCAAAGCAGGAAGTCGAAGACAGAGTGGACGGAGTCAGTCGAAGAAGAGTAGTCGGAATCGACGGAGTCAAGCCAGTGCTGAACTGAGCGGTGCGCTACCGTCTGCAGTAGATTCTGGTTGTATGCTGCTGTGTATGCTGTACGTTTCAGCTGAAGATAATCGTCTTTTATGCTGTATATAGTTGTCATTTTTGTGCTGTCCTGTATGTCTTCGTGTAAATAAACGTCGTTGTTTTATTTTCTACTGCCGCCTGCTGATTGAGCGTTCTTTACACCATATCACTTCCACTATCCAAAAGAACCCCGGGAAAAATTCGTAACAATATTAACCTCTGCGGTCAATAATTTCCTTTTTTGCTATCACTATAAATACTAGTTTATAGCACTTGTATAAATTAATTGATTCGAAAATTATTTTAATGTTATGATCCTGGGAATTAAAATATACTTCACTAATGTACGAAGACTTTGTAATGTATTGCATTTATAGCAAAACCGGATACAATTATAAATAATACTATCTATAATTGATCAGGTATTGGTAAATCTTTGTCATGGGTACTACGCATAGATGTGCCATGATTAATCATTTTTATTCAGTCTCTCAGTCTATTTGATACTACGGATTATGAAAAAAAAAATTGTTTATTTACGCGACTTTGTAAAGAGTCACCGATACATCTCTCTCTCTCTAACCTTTCCCTTCTCCGTCACAATTAAAGTACGTCTACCAAATTCCATAGCTCTACTAATGGAATGCTAATTCAGTATATTTAACTAACGTTATTCTATAGTTTTAGTGCTCTTAAAAGTGATCACAAGCTGTCATAAATCTTAGTAGTAAATTATTTCAATCTATTACAGCCGTATTACATAGAATTTAAAATTGCATATTTGAAGCACTACTGAAAATCGCACCGTAATAAGTAGTATCTACTGACTTAGAATTTCTGATTTCAGATTCAAATTCCACTATTAAATTTAAAATTTCATAAAATCGATTATTTCAAGATTATACGGCCAATGAAGGTAATTAATGCGTTTTCGTATTTTTCTCAATTTTTTTTTTCTTCGCTTCATGTCAACTAAGCAGGCCAGAATTGAAGCAAAATCGGTCATTTTATTTTTGTGAATAGAATTCAGACTGTTCAATTTGAATTGGTTCCATAACCAAAGATAATGTTTAAAAAAATCATCGAATGTAGTGATATTCAAAGGTTCATTAGGCGGTTAGTTTTTTAAAAAAAATAGTGGCAATTTATATTTTAAAATGTTAGAAAATCGAGAATATTCTATTAAATACGATAAAATAATTTTTAGAAAGAAAAATCTAGACTTTGTACAAAAGTTTAATCTCTAGAAGATATATTGAGTCTAACAACATGAAATAAAATTTTTACATCATTAAACAATTTTTCAACGGTAATTTAATGTCTATATCTTACAGTTATGAAAATTATCTATGTAACCACAATTAGAAAGAATATCCTAATTGTGGTTTCACCAAATTTTCTGAATTGATTAGCTACAAAAGCTCAAACGATATACAAAAGCTCAGCATTTTAGCTACAAAAGCTCAGCATATTTATATATGAAACATTGATATATAAATATGCTGGGGTTTGAACAAGTATTTTAAAGGATTCTCTATCGAAACATTTACTCAAGGACTTTGTGTCATCAACATATAAAACAATTTTTCTCCTCCATCTAATCTTTTGTACATGCATGTAAGAAAAGCTAATGGCTGTGAAGCATTTGAGTATAGGAGAAGATTTTTTTCTGATTTTTCGAAGGTCATGACGTCATACATAACTTTCAGCAGAGAAGATTTAATTACAGCAGACGAGTCTGACATGTTTTTAAGAAATTTCATTTCATGTATTTCTTTTTCTTTTTTAAACTCAAAAAATGATGCTTATGAACTTTTAAGAAAGGACCACGAAAAGGTTTAGCAAGAAATTTAATCAATTAAAATCTTAGTTGCAATCTTGAAAGAGACTCAATTATTTCTGCATAACACGGCTTATTATGCTTGGAAAGGGAAAAATGAATATTTTGTTTCATTCCAATGGTACATTCTAATAACTGAAAGAAGAATTATAAATTCCAAGTATCGTAATTCTTCTTTGAATAAAACACAACATGTAAACTATTCCAGTCTTTTGTTTCGCACTCGAATGAAGAA
The DNA here is from genome assembly GCA_026543865.1 of Argiope aurantia. Classification (NCBI taxonomy): domain Eukaryota; kingdom Metazoa; phylum Arthropoda; class Arachnida; order Araneae; family Araneidae; genus Argiope; species Argiope aurantia. Next base: position 19,365 of record JAPMOR010028624.1, read on the forward strand.
ACGTCATTTACAATTAAATTTCAAATAAAAAATAATTTACTAAACACTCGCCTGTACTTTATTTAATGAATTCATATTTATAAGGTAAGAATTTGATATGGAAGCAAAATTAAGCCATTCACTGGTTCAATCGAAAGGAAAAGTAAATGAATATAATAAACAGAGATTAAGCCGAATTTTTGAAATATTTGTTGTAATGCATACAAAGAAAAAGTATTTTAAAAACGCATTTTCTCATTCATACAAAAGAAATACAGAAGTTTGTAGTCAAGTATTTAGGTTTAGAAATGATTTAAAAAGACATATACGTACTCATACAAAAGAAAACCCTTACTCCAGTGAAGTCTGTGTGAATGCGTTTTCGAGAAGAAACCCCTTGTTCCTGGGATGTGTTTAGAAAAATAAACGCCTTGAAAAGCCATTTTCATATTCATACGAAAGAAAAACTCTTTATCTGCGAAGTCTGTAATAAAGCTTACTCAGATCGTATAACCCATATGCATGTTAATACAAATGGAGCATTTTAATGTCATGAAAGGAGTAGTAAAGCTCTTACCGTATTTGGAATTTTTTCAATAGTAAACTCTTCATCGAAGAATTGAAATTTACAGATATGTAATCATTCACAACTAAAGCAAAACGATATTGTACTCTTTGATTCGAAAGTCATCTTCCCTCAAAGGATGCGGTAAAGCATTTGAAAGGCTTTTTAGAAACATTTCATTTATCATGTTTATTCGAATTTCAATGAAGTCTACATCATTGATTTCTTTGTAAGGGATCGTGAAGTATCAAACCCAATGAATATGACATTTGTCAAAAGTTAATAAATTTATTTTAAGAAAATTTAGTTTATTACAGCTATAAATACGTCTTCCCTTGGAGCCTGTATCCTGAATATTTTGAATTAGGAATAGAAATGAATTATAAATTATTCGAAATATTTGTTAATAAATAATGTGCATGTTAGACATTTATAAAATTTCACTTTATGTTTTATTTGTCGTTATTGTGGTAATTAAAAATCAAATATCAAAAACATGTATCGGAGCTGTTAATCATTTTGTTTCTTCTGAAAACTGATGTCTTTTTGGAATTACGATAGAAAAAAAAATCAGTTGAAGACCTCGATGTTGCTTATATTTTTTTTTATTTTATTAGAAACGAAAGTGGATTTTAAGTAATCATTCTTAATGTTTATCTACTTTCAAATTCGGCGGAAGAAACTTATTCCTGTGCGAGTCAATTGCCTAAAAACGACTGGTAATGTTTTTTTTTCATTTTATCAGTATTTACGATATATAAAGATATCTAAATATGATTAATCAAGTTATTTAGATATCTTAAAAATGCTCTAGTTGTTGAATGTTAACAAAAATTAATTTTATATGAAATAATAATTTACGCTATATTATACTGGATTCAAATTTGTTAGAGTATAAATTATTTATCTAGATTGATGCATACAGTTGTAAATTTTTTTTGTCTAATTGATGTTACTCCAATTTTTCTGTAAGTACTGTTAATTTTTTGAAACATTAGGGGCTGGAACAGATAGGATTCGTATGACGAACAACGCGCTCAATAATTGCTTCTTATTTCCACGATTTTCTAAAATAATTTATTAATGATCCATATTTCCTTATTATAATAATTTATCAATAATTCATTTTTTAATTCAATGATTTAAATTTCATATAATTACAAATTAAATGTCGAATTTTGTTGCTATTATTTACCGAAACATGTGCATTCGTCCTAAATTAATCTGCTTTTCAATTGAATTATTTCTTCAGATATTTTCATTGTAAAATATATGTTTCTGAAATGATGGCAGCTGTAACCTAATTTAAAGCTCTCTCATTTTACTATTCTATTTTTCCAGAAAGTTTCTAACACAAATAATTTCACATTCTAATTGGAGCTCATTGTTATCAAATAGCATATTTCATGTTCATCGGAGAGTAACTCTTCCATGTTATTTCATACTTTTCTGTTTTGATTGTAATATTGTAGACTGTTATATTCAGAGACACCAATGGGGATACGTTCTTCGCGAAACAAATTTAAATATTAGGAAGTAAATTTAAAAATATTGTGCATAACATGATAAACATTATTAGCTTTACATCATCAATCAATAAATAATTAATATTATGTATGTCAAAAATCAATATATAATTTAACAGAAAGATGCATTTTACTCTGCTTTTAAATACTCTGGATATTTGGCACAACTTAAAATTCGAAATGATGCTTAGTGTGTATGTGTTGGCCGTCATTATGTGTAGAAATGGCTCACCCCTTGTCTTTGAAACTGTGCAGAAAACTTTTTTCGGTATATTTAATAGATATTAAGTGCTTTTAGTATTAATAGTGTTGGTTATGCTTCTTTTATTAGAAACGGAGAGACAGAATGAAAAGTTCAAAGATGTAATTTATTATCCATATAAGTAATATAATTATAATAAGTAATATATAAGTAATATAATAAGTATATAATATAATAATATAAGTAATATAATCCATATAATTATATATCCATATAAGTAATATAATATCCATATAAGTAATATTATCCATGTAATCCATTATCCATATATATCCATATAAGGAGAAAGTGTGCGTCCATATGATAGAATTATATGTCCGACAACCCCCCCCCTCCCCCGTATATTGATAAAGGAAGGTAGGCACTAGGTTTCAGCATTCCCAGATTCTGCGCTTATTTTAGTGCTTGCCGGAACTCATACATTCGGAGATACTTCCACGGTCATAACTACCTTTAACTCCAAGCAGAAATGAGTGATTTCTTTGTTTGATTCCTTGGAGATTGATCACTCAGGTGGTTAGGTAATAATCGAATTGATACAATGGATATCCCAGTGCACTACTCCTCTAATGGGCCACCATATACGCTCTGTTTCTGACAGTCTATGAGAAACAAATAGTAAGAAGAGCAGTAGAAGATTTTCATGGAGAGTTTCCTTGTATGCCGAAAAAGAATGAAAGAACTAAGCCAAATGCTGTGGGTGAATATGATGATACATTCCTGGCAACTTCGGTATTAGGATATCCATACATAACTGAAGAATGTAAGCTCCTCGGAGCATCTCACAGAGGTACCATCTAAGGAGGAACCACCTTAGAATAATTTCTCTTTTATAGTCTTAAGACACAAAAATTACACTTCTAATTATACCAATTTCATTTAATACTGTTTTTTCCCTTAATTTCAATAGTATATTTAAAATTCTATTCGATACAAAATCTGTGACCATGAGTATAAATGATCTGATGGAATTCAAACCCTTTCATAAATATTCTCAATCGCATGGCTTTGCTAATCCCCACTGTAGTAAGATTTTCACTTCATCCTTTTCTGCAAAATATGTACACTTTTCTAATTCAAATCATGATTACCATTCGCATCAAATAAAAGGAGAATTTATAAAAAAATAAATATCATATAAATCACTTAACAGCTTAAACTATTAATAATCTGGGAGAATAAAATGGTCAGTAAAGTTGACTAGTACTGCATAAAGACCTAATGAAAAATGTCTTTGTGTTTTAGAGCCATTTACTGACATTTATATAGGGACGCAAAATAGTATAATTAAAAAAATAATTTAAAAAATAAGCATACATAAATTACAGATTTTACTGCCTACAATCAAAACTTTCGTCTTGATTCGATTGATTAGTCTTTCAAAATATGAATAAATTAAAAAATATCGTTTGTTTATAATTTACCCAGCTGAAGTTCAACATCGTTATTTTTTAACATATAAATGAGTCACTCTCTTTCTTTCTTTCTTTGTGTGTGCTTGAGTGCGCGCGTGTGTATTTAAACCTGTGCTGTATAGAGTCACATAATTGAGTTTCGAAGGTAGAAAAAAAAGTAAGAATTCCCATTTTCGGTGCTTTCAAAAAACGATACACAACAAGAAAAGTAAGATAACAGTTAAACGTTATAATAAAAATTAACAAGAGTTAGCAAAGATAAATAATAACAAGTTAAGTAAAATAATTATAATAATATTAAGTCGTAGTTGAAATTACTAATTCTTCTTCTTTGCAACCGCCGATAAATATGACAAATGTTGACTCTTATTCTCATTTCTAAAACACGGATGATAATCTCAAAATTATTTTAAGGACAACATAATTATTCCTTAAGTAATGTACAAAATGTACACTCTGATCGTGACATAGCAGTATGTTTCGAAACCATGAGATTATACATCTACTATCAACAGAAAAAAAATGATTCAAATGAGGCAAGTAATTATATTTTAAGTTATATATGCCCTGAAATGAGCTACTGAGAAAATGCTCAGCCTACAGTTTTATATATCCTCAGTCTAAGAGTCGTATTTAGGTAAATATTACATGGTTTCTAACCTTTAAATTGTCTAACATTAAAACTGTCATTCTGTAACATAACCTCTCCGAGCTATGATGATTTCAGTTTCATTATTTACGTCTTGAGCAATCACTACCAAATAAAAATAAATACCAAATAATTAAAATGTCCCAAAACCGTTTAACATAGTTATGCTCGTATTCAAAGATTCATTAGTTGATCATTTCAAATGTAAAATAATGGACATTTTTCTTTTAAAATGTCAGAAAGTCGAGAAAATTCTATTAAATTATATAAGAAAAATAGAGACTTCGTAGAAAATTTTAAATCTTTGTAGTTTCAGCAGAATATAAAGTGAGTCAAACAACATCAAATATGTTTATTTACATCATCAGATATTTTTCCAACAAGGATTCTATTCCTGTTTCGTAATGTTTTGAAAATCAGCAATGACCGCATAGTAAAAACGCATATCCTAATTGTAGATTCTCAAGTCTGCTGATTAGCCGTGAAAGCTCAAAGGATAGTATGATTATGGATGAGGATATATTATGATGCAGCCTGTGGAAAACTAATTCAAAGAATTCTTTATGAACTATCATACCCAATGACTATGCAATCAGCATGGGGAACAATGTTTCCTTCTATCTATGCTTCTGTACCTGCACGCCAGAATTCCTAAAAACTGTGACAACTTTCCGGTGGAGGAAAATTTTTTTGTCTGATTTTAGAGATGTTATGACATCATACACAATTTTTGTCAGAGAACTTTATATAATGCCGGGTTTACACTCGACCAGTTATAAGAAGACATGTAGGCAGCGTATGCGTAGAAAGGCTGAAAAATGCTGTTCGGTGATAGGAAAATCAATAATCCTGCGAAGTCGGTGGTAAAAATTTAATGATAATAATTATCTTCAAACCCATTTATGTATTCATTCAACAAGAAGCTCTTAATGCCGTGTAAGGCGTAGTAACGGTTTTAGAGTAACAATGCATTTAGGACATTCACGGTACTCATTCTAAAGAAAAAACCTAGTATCGAATAATAAAAATTTGTAGATAAATAATCACTGAAACATGAAGCTAAATGTTTATGAATTCATTTAAAAGAATAATATGTTATCTGTAAAGGATGCGAGGAAGCAATCAGTAGAATTTTCGGAAGCATTTTATTTATCCTGATAATACGAATTTTTATGATGTTTATAGTTTGTAGCAATGATTTCTTCATAAGGAAAATTTGAAACATCGGCTTAGTTGCATGAAAACAAGTGAATGTGACATTTGTGAGAAGTTAATTAATGTATAGTCATTTTAAGAAAAGACATTTTATTAAATTAAGTAAATATTTCGTTGGTATCTGTAACCTGAAATTTTTTAATTTAGTATAGAAATGAATAATGTTTAACAAAAAAATGCTAATAAATAATTTGATGCATTTAAGAAATTTATGAGATTTTATATCATTTATCGGATTGTTATTTGCAGTTTAAATTGTGATAACCCTTACCAATCTGATAACTGACAACTACTTATTGAAATAGGACTTATATTTAAAAAGTTATTCAATTTTAATTCTCTAAAAAATCGCTGTAGTATGGGAATTATGATAGAAAATCCATTTTCAGAAAATTAACATATAGCAAAAAAAAAAAAATCATTAAATTTAAAGGAAACGCTCTATGTTACGTACTATATTTTTCATTGTAACCCAAAATGGATGTTTAATTATTCATTTTGAGTGTCTATCTATGTTCTAATCACTATGCTATAGTTTACATTTTCAAAATGACAAGTGAACTCTAGATTAGTTACTACATAATGGAATAAAGAAAAAGAAAGTGTAAAATGATGGGTGAATACTGTTATAATTCAGAATATAATTCTACTCAAGAAGAATATGGTCATTCTGTAATAGACAGTGAAGAGTTTCTAATTCGATGCAATAAATTTCTGAAGTGAGTCGATTGTCTAATACTTACAGGTAATGCTTTTTCATTTTATCGGGGCTTGTTTAAAGTAGTCATAAGGATTAGTATATATCTTTAACATATACTAGTTGTTAAATATTAATATGAATGAATTTTATATTATATAACATGATACGTAATATCGCAATGAAATCAAGTTTCTAAGAGTCATTTATTGATCTATGTTGATACTGACAGTCTTAACTGTATTTTTCTATCTTGTTGATGTTACTTAATTTATACTGTAATTTTCTGTTAATTTCTTGAAATAGTAGGATCTAGAATAGATCGAATTCGTATGGCGTACAATGCGTTCCACAATTACTTATTTCCTCTATTTCGAAAAATACCTCGTTAACCCTCCCTATTTCATTCATTTTAATATAGATTATGAGACTTTGGTATCATTCCAAATCAAATGTGAATTGTAGATCATAATATTTACGTTAAAATGTATATTCTTCCTTAACTCATGATCTGTTATTTAGATTATTTCTTAATATATTATCAATATTAAATGTTATGTTTCTGAATCTATGGCCTCAGTAACCTTTTGATAAACCGTCCTCTCGTAAATTCGAAATTCCCAGCAATTTCCTAATACCGACATTTTCAGTTTCTAATTAGAATTGATTGTTATCTACTTGCATATTTCGTTTTCATAAAAGAGTCAGCACTTCCATTATTTTCTTTTTAACTTCGAAGTCTTAAACGTATTCTCGTAGAAGTCTGTTGTATTCAGAGATAGAAATGATGCGAATATGTATATATTCTCATCCAAACAAATGTAAATATTAGCTATTGAATAGTAATGCATTATGTGCCTCAATGTATTAATTTACAGATGAATTATTATTACTTTGTAGGCCATTTTCAGTTTCATTTCTAATTTTATACAATTTGCATTTTAATGCATTCCTCAATCAGTATTTTATATTAAGAGGACGAGCTAACTCTTAAATGATATAAGCAAGAAATAATAAATATTTTTTAATATTCGTTCTAACTATGGCATTTCAGAAATTTCACGTAAGGATCAATTTTGAGATTTTAGAAAATAAAATGTTTATTTGAATATACACTCTGAGTATTTATGTAAGGGTATTTTTTCAATGTAAATGTCCGTTTTGTTTTAGAAAATTGCAATTTTTTTAATGCCTATTATTTGAAAAAAATCATTAAGCTGATATTTACATTTTCAACAGCGTATCCTTCGCCACATTTTTCTGAAATGCAGTCTTTCATATGGAGAAGCAACAATGGATGAAACGTATTTAATTGTCTGGAGTAATCTCTGTGACAGTGACATTTTCACTCGACTCCCGAGTCCGCAAGTTCGTCCAGCCTCCCGATAAATACGCACTTGTCCATCAAAGAAAGGCCACAATTACCTCAGATTTTAATGTTGTGTTTAAATATACATTGATACATGTTTTAATCAATTTTCACTTTTAAATAAAAAAAATATATCTATACTTTACGTGTTTCATTCATTTTTGCCCTATTATGTTTCAATTATGCTTAAAGTAAGACATGTATTATCAATATGCAATATCGTGATTCAAATTATCTGTGTAAGAAGAAAATTAAATCACACCGATTTTGCGAAAATCCGATAGTAAATAAAACTTTCGATGTTATTTTTTAATGACTGTTCAAACTGCTGAAAAGCTGTCATTGGCTCCTCGCATACAAACTATTTCATATGTATTCAGAATGACGAATTTTAAATAAAAATTAAAAGAAAATTACTGGTGTTTTTCAATCTGAGAAAAATTATACCATATAATTTAAATTAATAATTTATAAAGTACTCTAATTTTTCATCAGTTAATGTTCACTATACCGTTTCTTCGATTGCCGATAGCTTAGTTTTAATTTCTCTATGGCAATTCCTCTCTGGATGGTCATTAGGATATGGTACATTAACAATATTCTGTTGGAAAATATTGAGTAAAAGATTATAAAAAAAACAATTATGCTCTTTTATCATCATCAAATTATTCTATAAAGGAAATTTGAAGCAAATAATGATCTTTACATGTTTTCATCTTTTACGTAGCATGACTTGTATTTTTCTCTCCATTTAAAAATGTAATAGTATTTCATTTAGGATTAAGAAAATCTAATGGAAGTCCATAATTTTTAATATGAAGAAGGTGTAATGTGGATTCTGTGGGAGTGTTATCTTCACTGCCCTGAATTATATTCTGGTCATCCCATATTTATCTGATAATAATTCAAATTTAGGAAATCTCGCTTCATTAGTCTTTGCTGACATAAAATATTAACATATGAAATTTATGTAATTTTTAGAATGCGCCGTGCAACATTTTTTTTATGAAAGTTGAGAATAATGAGAAAAATACAAATCAGGTTTACAGAAAATTGGTCAGGTTACAATAAATCAGGTTACAATAATAAGAAAAAAATCGCCATGAATTTTCTGGTATTATTCTATCTTTATACATTTCTTGAGTGTTTATCATCAAAACTAATTACTTCAGAAAACGCGTACATATTGAGTGTATTCTCAACATTACATTATCTTTGTTGAGCTATTTGTCGGTGGACCAAGAATATCTTTTCATGGGCGATTCGTTTAGAATACAATTCAACATTGTAATGAAATCATTTTTTTTCTGCACAAATATATTATTACAACTCAAATTATTGAAACATTAATGCTCTTCAAACGTTCACAAAACAATTTCAAAATTGTATGATAGTTATGTATGCAGTAAAAATAGTTACTTCTTAAAACATTAATGTATATTAACGTTCAATAATTTAGTCTATGAGGACAATTCTTCTCTTTGTTCAAGAAACGTTTTAAAAGTTCCTATTCTGCATTAAAATCTCCATTTTTGATGCTTGATCAATAAATGAATAGAGAATAAAAATATGACAGTAAATATGAAATAGAATATTTAACATGCAGATTCAAAAATTTAAAGGAATATACTAAAAGGGATATCTTTGCATTTTGAGAATAAAATAAGAAAACCAAAACAAATTTTAAACAAGTAATTTTGAAGGCAGAAAACACATTCTGTTTAACAACCATAGAGAAATTTAATAAATTATTTTTCATTTATATATATATATATTTATATGCATTTACATACATACACTTATGTGTGTCTGAATGTATGAAATGTTTAGATTTAAAAAAATTCTGTAAGCATCAGTGAAATTTTAATTGTAAATGAAATTTATAGCTCTTATTTGCAACCAACTATAAAAATACAAACTTTGAATGTCCGATTCATTTCCTAACCATTATCAACCATAAGCGCTAACTACAAAACCTGTCTTTCAGAAAGATAATTGTCCATTTGGAAGCTACAACGTGTCAATTCTAATCATGATACAGCAATTTGTTTCAAAAACTAAGAATAGATATATACGAAAAAAAGTTATAAAATGGTTTAAATGATGCAAATATTTATATTTTAAGTCGAATATGCCATTAAATGAGCTACTGGAAAAATGTGTTACCTAATGTTGTAGATATCATCGGTCCTATTAATCATATTTAGTGAAATAATCTTCGATTTACAGAACTGAAATAAAGAAATTGGTACCCTGTTCTGCTACAGCACCTCAACGTGTTACGATGCTTTGAATACCATCACATAATAATCAATGCCACTTTGAGTAAACACTACCAAATAATTGAAAGATGACAATCTAGACCAATATTAAAACGTTCTAAAATCGTTTAATTTAATGATATTCAAATGCTTATTTCCCAGTCAATTATAAACGTATTTGAGTAATAATGGTTATTTTTAAAATTTTAGACAATCGAGTGTATTTTATTAAATTGAATAAAAAATCTGGACTATGGGCACAATTTTTAAACTTTTCAATTGATTCAGCAGAACTTGTATTAAATTAAATAACATGAAATATAATTATTCACGTCATTAAAAATTTTTCAACTGGAACTCTATACCTATCTCGGATGGTTTTAAAAATCAACTATGGACACATGGTGCGAATTGACATCCTAAGTGTGATTTCTCAAATTTCTTAAATTGATTAGCTGTGAAAGCGCAAAGGATGGTTTGAAATGCTGATATATAATGATGCAGGGAATTGAACAACTAATTGATCGGATACTTTACCAAAAATATTATTATTAAAACTTCTCTACCTATCCATTAGAATAACTAAAGGCAATGACAATTGTTGTTGAGATCGATGATGACTCCACGGTTGAGATTGGAAAATGAACTAAATAATGCGGTGTAACTAATTAAAATAAACTAAGGAATTGCTGTGTAGCTATAAGTGATGAAAAAATGCTTCTATAAATTGCGGTTTATTTCTATGAGAAGGGGCATGGAGTCCCCACGCTACCAACGGTAAGCATCGCGTACCGAGTTCTAAACCGTTCTGGCGGGTCATGAACCGCGCAGTTACAAATAGGAGCAACCCTAGAATGGGCGCTTGCCAACTTGGCGCGTTGGTAGCAAAGTACTGAACAACAATATTTTGTATAAAAGAATTTTTTCTGATTTTTTTTTCCAAGTCATGGTGCCATACATGATATGTAGTAGAGAAATAAAGATTAACAGCAGGAGAATTTTCAAGAATTTAAAGAGGTTCGTTTTATTACAGGTAAAGCATTTTTTACAGGTTCATTTTATTACAGGTAAAGCATTTATATTACACGTTCATTTTATTACAGGTTCATTGTATTACAGGTTAAGCATTTTTATTACACGTAAAGTCTTTTGAGAATATATGTCTTATTGGATGTTACTGCTTTCAGCGCATTATTACATGCCGAAAACAATAAAAATTAATGGAAAAACTAAAGGTTACTCACTTTCTTATTTCACTTTAAGCCAAATTGAATGTTTAATTATTCTTTCTGAATATCGAGGTATTTCCTAATCATCATGGCATTGCGTTATATTTGCAAAACAGAATCTGGTCGCTGAAGTAAGACAGATCATATTAGAATAGAGAAACCAAAAAGTGGAAAGTGATGAATCAATGCAACCCTTCTCAAGAAGAATAGGGGAATTCTGTTTTAAGGACTGAGTAGATTTTCGCATTCGACGCTGGAAATTGCCTGAGGGATTCGATTGTATAAAAAGGAGGTAAAGCCTTTTTATTTTATTAGTATTCATGAAATCGTTTTAAATATTTTTCAAATATTCTTATTTTGTATGTTTACATGAATTAATTTCATGGAACTTGAAACATGCTCGAGAAAAACCTGTATCTAGGATGGTGTGACAGTGGCATTTTTCTCTCTAATTGATGCCATTTGATTTTTTCTGTAAATACTACTAACTTTTTGGAAGTATTAGAGACTGTAATCGATCAAATTCATAAGACGTACCACAAATTCAAGAACTACTACTCATTTCAAAGATATCAAGAAGCAATTTATTAAACATCCTAACTTTATAAATTTATTTTTTTAGGTTGAATTCATTAAAACACCTTTCTATAAAACTACTTATAATTGCTATAATTGTAAACTAAATCTGAAATTTTTGATCATAATATTTAAGTAACAAGTGTATACTCATTACATGTTTAGTTATCTTTAGAATATTTTTTTCAGAAATCAAAAATGCGAAATTTTTTTCTTTTGAATCCATGACAGTAGTATCCTTTTTCAAATCCTCGTCACATGGATTTTAATTTGTCAGAAATTTCCTAATATCAATACTTTCAGTTTCTAGTTGGAGCTATTGTTATCTATTAGCATATCTAATTTTTATCTAAGAAACAACAATTGCAAGTTTTTTCATCACATTGCTGACAGGAACTCCTTCTCTCAGATGAATCTTATAGTTAGAGATGTCTAAGGAGATATGTGCTTTTCCAACCACATGTAAATTAAATCCTTAAAATTATACATTTTGTGCCTAACTGGTTGATTGCTCGGTCAAGTAAAATTACTTTGTATACCATTTTGATTTGTTTCAGTTGGTGGTATAAAGATGTGAAATTATATGTATATAAGATAAAAAGCCTTATGAGTTTTAATACATTCTTCAAAAATAAGTTTTTATACTATAAAGACAAGCTAACTCGTAAATAATCTACTCAAGGAAAATTCTTTTAAATATTCAGATTCATTAAGAACCATATTTTTTTAATTCTGACTGGGAAGGGGAATTAAACCTGGGAATTTGAAGAATTTGTTCATTTCCCTAAACATACTAAATGAATAATTTATAAGGTTACTTTTCAATGTAAATTTTCATCTCTGTTCTGGAAAAGTTTTATTTTTGCATTGTGTAGTGTATATTTCGAACAATGAACTTATGTGGCTGATTTTCTCCTTCTTAGCAATTGATCCTTCTACAGATTCAACATGAAAAGCAGTTCTTTGTAACGGAGAATATCATTATATCGAATTTCGTTCATTTTTTGAAGTTTTATCTGTTACCGTAAGATTTCCCTGGACTCGAAACATCATTTCTTTCTAAATAATCAAGAGAAATAAGACATAATATGAAACGTAACCTGGAACTTCAGCAAAATGACTTGCAGAAAAGACCTCTATGACTTCAAATTTTATTGATGTCTTTCATTGTAAATAATTCATAGTTATTTTAACAAATGTCCACTTTTAAATAAAATGTTTTATTTTCAATTCTATAATTTACCTTTTTCATTCATTTGAGCACTGATATGTTTCGATTATATTTTAAGCAACACGTGTATTATTTATATGCGCAATTTGAATTCAAATTTTCTTCAAATATAAAAAAAAATGTAATCGCATCTAAGTTTTGAAGATGCGATGATAAATAAAAAAAAAACCTTACTAAGGTGTTCCTTCTGTTTACTTTTATTGGTGATTGTTCAAATTACTGAAAAGCTGTCATTTCCTTTTGGCATATATACTGCTTCTGATGAATTCATAATGACACATCCTAATTTCTATAAATTCTTGAAAAAACATGATTAATGTTTTTCGAATTTGAGACATACTTCATAATTTAAATTAATATCTTGTAAAGTAATTTGTTTTTTTCATAACTGAATGCTTATTATATCGAACTTGCTGATTTGCACTGACTTATTTTATGGGCATAATGAGATTTATAAATGATAAAATTCTATTTTGTAATGTGTGCACTATTTTATTTGCAATAATATTATTCAACTGAATCTATTCTTTACAGTCGTGTCGGAAAACAAGGCGAAATTTTAAAAAAAATCCGCATCATATTAATCATTTAACAGTCTAAAATATCAATGTACTTGAACAAACTTATTGCCAAAGATGACTAGTATTGCATAAACATCAAATTTCAAATTATTTGAATCTCACTTATTGAGTTTTTCTGTCATTTCCTCACATTTATATAGAGAATTAGTTTCATATAATTGAAAAAATATTTTTTCCCGTTAATGTTTGATTGAAAACGTAGATATTTATTAAAAATTCAACAATTCAAATATTTGTAATGTTTTATTTAATACTTCACATCCGAGAATGAGAGATATTTCCACCGTAAAGTAAGAATTACGTTCATGTTATTTAAATATAATTATATTAATGAATTTACTACATTATAATTAGCATTCTAGATATATATATTTCGACATGCATTCCTAACGAATGATTAGCTATTACCTTTTAAAGTATGAGTAAATAAGTGAATTGTTCTAATTAATTGTAGTCGATTAATTGTAGTCGATGAAGTCTAACATCGATATTTGTCAACGTATGAAAGATTTTTTTTTAAAAATTTTGTCTAACAATTTTATCTTTTCTAACCGAGTTTGTGAAGATAAAACGCAAATAAATGTCATTTTTGATACTGACAAAGTAATGATAATTGGCATCAGCAGTAAGACAATAAAACAGTTAGGCAAAATAATTAGAGAAAATCGAAGATTTTCACTATATTACATGATAATAAAATATATAAAGTTTTTCGGTAAAACACAACACTAAGAATAAATAAAAAATCAATTATTACTTAATCTTCTTAGCAATCAATGAAAAGCATAACAAATATTGATTTCATTATCTTATACTAAACAATGATGATAATAAACATTGTAACCTCTACTAAAGAAAGTTCATTATATCTTAGGAAGCTGATATGCAAAGTTCTAGTTTAAATGGCGACCCAGAAATTTGTTTTGAAACACGAGAAAAGCCATACTACCAACTGAAAACAAATGCCTCAAATGAAGCAAATAATTACGTTTAAATATAAGAGCCATTAAATGACCTAATAGAAAAATATTCACCAAAATATTTTATATATTCTCAGGCATATTTGTTATAATTATTAAATTATTCTTAAATTTCCGAAATTTAAATATAAAAAGCTGCCCCCTCTTCTGCAAAAGAAACTCGCTGAGTTATTTCAATTTCATTACTGTAAAAGAACAAACGCCATATCGAGCAAACACGACAAAATAATTAGCAAAAAATTTTGCAGTAGCCCATCAATATCGCCTAAAATAGTGAGATTCAAAAGTCCAATTTTAAGTTTCAAACATACAAAAACGGAAGTTTTCGTTTTTTAAATATTAAAAAGTCAAGAATATTCTCTTCAATACGATAAACAAATTACAAGAAGGAGAAAAATAGATTTGTAGAAATATTAAAATTTTTAATTGATTCCGCAGAGCATATAACCACACAAAAAAAAGGGAATAAATTCTTTGCATCGTTTAAAGCATTTTTCTTAAATGGGATTATGTGTAAATGTCTAATGGTTTTGGAAAATAGCTATGAGGACACAATTAGAATTGGCATACAATATTAAGTTTGATAAATTAACTGTGCAAATGATAGTGTATATTGTTCATCAGGATACATAAAAAAATTGGGGTTTGAAAAAGTAGTTTGAGTGGTACTTCCCCAAATCTTTTATTCAAGAACACTATGCAATCAATATAATCAACAAATTTTCCAATCCACCTATGCTTTTGTACTAGCATGCCAGAATTGTTGATGACAGCAACAATTTAGTGGATAGAAGAAGATTCTTTCTGTTTTTTCCCCAGTCCATGATAACATATATAAATTTCGGCAGCAAATTTTTGACTACCCAGAGGTGAGTTTCAATGGTTTCAAATTATTTCAGGTAAAGTTTATTTTTTATTTTTTCATCAGATAATGAAAGGTTATGAGTTTTTATAATCCTAAAAATCAAAAGCTGCGTTTGATATAATTCCAAAAAAAAGAACGTAGGGCAACTTCAATGATTACTGAGCAAAACTTTTATAAGTAAATTAATCTATTAGTATCTTAATTATTATGGAGAAAGAAAATTAATCATCTCGGTATAATAAGTATTATTTTGATTCAAGTCGAACAAATGAATGTTTTAATTCAAGCCAAAGGCAAATTTTATTCATTGAGAAAACAAAAATAAATTGCAAGGAATAAGTATTTCTTCCTGAAATCCGTAAAAAAAGTGTAAAACTAGGAAAATAGCAGATCGTTTAGTTTCTCATTCGTATAGGAAATAACATTTTTGATGAAATTTTAAATGATAAAAGCTAGTTATTTATAAAGCACCCATCTGTTCATCATTCATAAAAATCGTATATATTTTATTCGTAAGTTTAAAAATTAATATGGATGACAAACTAAACTGTTCACAAATTCAACCGAAAGATTTAGGCTATGAGTGTGATATATGTGGGAAAAAATGCAGAGCTAAATACCTCTTAAATAGGCATTTGTTAATTCATACAAACATGAAACCGCATTCAACCGAGAACTGTGGAAACGTATTGAATCAAAAAATAATTTAGAAACACAATTTCTCTCTCGTAGGAAAGACAAATCTCGCGTTTGTGAAGTTTGTGATCAAACATTCAGGTTACGAAGTGATTTAATGATTCACTTAAGTACTCATACAAAGGAAAAGCCTCATGCATGTCAGATATGTGATAAATCTTTCAGCAGAAAATGTGATTTAACAGTTCATTTACGAATTCATACGAATGAAAAACCTTATATTTGTGATTTCTGTAGCAATGCATTTTCAGACAGAAGAGCTTTTAAAAGACATTTACGAATTCATACTAATGAAAAACCTTACACCTGCGAAGTTTGTGGTAAGTCTTTTTCTCGCAGAAGTTACTTAACAATACATTCATATACTCATACAAAAAAAGAATCATACACGTGCGAAATCTGTTGCAAAACTTATAAGTGGGAAAACGGTTTAAGAAGACATTTACGAACTCATACGAAAGAAAAACTTTATACCTGTGAAATGTGTGGCAGCAAGTTGAAGGAGAAAGACTCTTTAAAAAGGCATTTCCGAATTCATACGAAAGAAAAGCCTTATACCTGCGAAGTCTGTAATAAAGCATATACAGATAATAGAAGACTCAAAACCCATTTGCATGTTCATTCAATAGGTGAATCTTAATGCTGTGGAGCGCGTAGTAACAGCCAGAATATATAATGGATGCATTTGGTTTATTTTAGGGAAACTTTTTATTCATTATGATCATACGAATTTATGAAATCTTCATCATTGGTTTCATCATAAAGCAAATGTGAAATATAATTATAATAGCATCAAGCGCAAATAACGTATCATCTGTGAGAAACTCGCGTTAGAATATCTATTTTATTACAGCGATAAATAATTATGATAAAGGCTTCTTTGCTAATATTTTCAAATAAGATAGAAATGAATTATGAATCTGTCGAAATACATGATAATAAATAATATCATAAATATTAAATCTTTCCTTGATAGGTTTTTATTCTGCAATGCTATTTGTAGGTTTTGTGATCGAAACTATTACAAATCAAATTAAATACCATTTTTTGGATTTCTATATAAGTTTACATTGAAGCAGTTTTTCATTGTTATTTCTTTTGAAAAAAATTGTCTTAAAGATAATCCAATTTCAGCACTTTATTATATGACAAAAAATTTAAAAAAACAGAAAAATTCGATGTTATACTCTTTATTTCAATAGTAAGATCTTTTGAACATAATGCAATAGTTTAAATTTTCTAAATGGCATTTGGCCTCTATAGTCATGACATAACCGAATACAGAAAAGAAATTGTAAGATGATGGATGAATGTGAATTCAGAATGTAATCCTTCTCCTCAAAAATACTAGCATTCTGAAGTAAAGACAGTGTAGAATTTAAAGTTCGAAGCAAGAAATTCCCGATATGAGTGGATTACTAAACAGATATAGGTAATGCTTTTTCCTTTTATCTGTATTCATAATACATTAAGATGTCTAAATATCAGTAATAATGATATTTGGATATATTTTTTAATATTTTAGTTGCTGAACGTATGTGAATTAGTTATATATA
Organism: Argiope aurantia; assembly: GCA_026543865.1. NCBI lineage: Eukaryota > Metazoa > Arthropoda > Arachnida > Araneae > Araneidae > Argiope > Argiope aurantia. The sequence continues at coordinate 37,017 of JAPMOR010028624.1, forward strand.
ATGGAATAAGTTACGACGTATGTTTAATGATATTTTTCGGTTTAATTGCTGTCTCTTAGTTTTTGCTCTAAAAAATTATTTTTTTGACGCATTGGGGAACGTATTAAGTATGATGCATATGATATATAATGTGTGCAAAAATAGCTTCTAATTCCATATTTCGTTTTTTTTTTTAAATCTTAAGACCAAATTCATTTAAGCCTTTTTAAATTAAATAATTCCAATTTCATATAACAGTAGCTTATACCTGAAATTTTACTCATAATATTTAAGAATAAGTGTATTCGACATTAAATCAAGATCTGTAACAGATTATTACACGAGAAATTATAAGAGTAAATAATTATGTGTCTAAATTTAAGACAGTTGTATCCTATATTTAAAAACTAATCCTTTCGATTCGACTATTAATGAAATTTTCTTATATCAAATAATTTGTGTTAGAAATTGAAGCTCATTGTTACCTACTAACATATTTCATATTCACTTATATCAAATGATGAAAAAAAGATATAAAATTATTGTGTATAAGATGATAAACATTATGCTTTAACTATATTCATCAAAAATTAACATGCTAATTTATGAAGACAAATTAATATAAATAATTTGTTCAAGAATAATGAATTTTTTAATATTCGTTCTAACTACGGTATTTCAGATATTTCTAAGTAGGAATTAATCCAGAAATTTTAGAAAGTTTGTTCAGATGAGCAAACACTCTAAATGAGTATTTATATAAGGGTATTTTACAATATAAATCCACTTTTTGTTTTGTAAATTTTTATTTTTGTATTTTATAATAATTCGAAAAATGTCCTTAATCTGATATTCTCCTTCTCAGCAGGTGATCCTTCTACACATTCTTCCCGAAATGCAGTCTTTCTTATAGAGAGAAACATTGGGTTAAACCAGGTTGAATCTCTACAGTAATCTCTGCTACACTGAGTTTTTTATTTGACTCGATATTTCGCAAGTTCTTCCTTCTTAATCCCGACCAATAAGTCATAGTCCATCAGACAAACTCGATCTTCAGCAGAGTGATTTAATGTAAAGGTCAATTTTTACCTTAGATGTTACTGTTGTCTTCAAATGTAGACCATTGCTTTTTATTTTAATCAAAATCTACTTTTAAATAAAATGTCTTTTAATTATATACTTGTTTTATTTCAAAACTCTCATGCTTCAGTATACTTTGGATCAGAGGAATAATATATTTAACTGCTATATCTGTGTTCAAATTTTCTTGTTACGAATAAAATCAAATCCATGATTAACTTTTGATTGCGAAGGTTGGATTCGCTTATTATTCTAAAACTTAATCTAAAGTAATTTGTATTTTTATATCTTCGTAATTGTTTCAAACGTATTTTCTGGGATACATTTACGTATATTGAAGTTATTTCGAAGCAATATATGAATCAATTTTTTTCAGTAATCTTCTGATTAAAGAAATAGCAGTTAAGAGAACGCATTGTATGCATTTATCTCTTCTCTTCAACCAATTTGATTCTAACTTGATGCAAGCTTAAAGTTCCTATATCAAGATCGCATCCACTGTTTCATTTATGTTTTCGGTTCTCTTTGAATTTATTTTTTTCTATACCTAGAAAACTTATAGAAACAAGATGAAACACTTAAAGGCAGAGGTATACAGTATTGTCCAAATGACCATTTTGTGCGGTGCGGAAGTTTAGAAGTTTCAGCTCGCATGTTATCCACCGTAGAACCAGAAATATGTTTCTGGAAATAGAGAAAATTTAAACTTGCAAGATCTTTAAAATCTGTTTGAAATTTTTAATGATTACAATAATTTCTTTTTAATGTTTACTCTAGAAAATAAAAATGGGTATATAGAACCCAATTATTTTTTATTTTAAGGAATTCAATCAAAATAGATAATAATATTTATGTTCGTCGCATTTCAAATTTACCTTAATAATACCCTGACTGTGTTACCGATTTTATCGCAAAATAACATGTAATTTTGAATAAAACTATGTTATCAGTCATTAATTTATTAAATAATAAGATACCCTGTGTTATGAATACTAAGCTTAAATATGTTATTATTAATCATTCTTATTCGAAGTCTAATTTTATTTAATATGGACAAATGAAAAGAGTGGTTTATGTACGCAACTTTGCAAAGAGCATGCTGTCTAAAATTATGGATACCTCTCTCTCTCTCTCTCTGAATATTGGTGGGGTTTTTTTTCTGCACTTGAAGGAAAATCTTAATTTTTGAAGAAATTTTAATTCAGAAAAATAATTCACAAATATGTTCATTATTCAGAAAATTTATACTTAATAATTAAGAATTTGATATGGATGGAAAATTAAATTATTCTCGGATTTAATCGAGAGGAAGAAATATGAATGCAAAATATGCGGGGAAAAAATACCGTACTAAATGCAATTCAGGTCGACATTTAATTATTCATACACATAAAAAACTGAATATATGCGAGATTAGTGTTAAAGTATTCAATGAAAAATGTAATCTAAAAATGCATTTGTTCATCTATACAAATAAAAAATCTTTTGCTTGTGAAGCATGTGATAAATCTGCAGAACATACACAATAATGATAGATTCGAGTACTCACACATCTGAAAAACCTAACGTCTGTTGTAAGGCGTTTTCGCAGGGAAATGCTTTAAAAAGACATTTACGCACTCGTATAAAAGAGACACCTTATACCTGTATGTGGAAAGACATTCAGCCATAAATGTAATTTACTAATGCATATGTGCACTCATACCGATGAAAAAACCAAACGTCTGTGATGTCTGGGGCAAAGTATTTTCGGTTAGAAGTTCCGTTAAAAGATATTTGCGTACTCATACGCAAGAAAAGCCTTATGTCTGTGATGTCTGAGGCGAATCTTTTAAGCATAGAAGCACCTACAAAGGTCATTTTCGTATTCATACAAAAAAAAAAAAAACTGACGAAGTCTGTGCCAAATGGTTTCTTCAGAATTAATTTAAAAAGACATTTATGTACTCATACGAAAGAAAATCAATAAACTTGCGAAGTCAGGGGCGATACTTTTGAAGAAAATAGTAACATTAAAACCTAATTTCATGTTCATTCAACAGGAAAATATTATTGCTGCGTATCGCGTAGTAGCGGGTTTAGTGTAGTAATGCATTACGGACACATACGGAATTCATTCAAAAGAAAAACGTTGGAACAAATCATAGTCTAATCAAAAACTAATCAACCAAATATTAAGCTAAATGTTAATTAACTCATTTGTATTAATAATAACTTGTCTGTAATGGTTGCTAGGAAGTAATTGACAGAATTTTGTTAATCATTTTATATATCGTGATAATACAAATTTTTATGAGGTCTGCTGCAAAGATTTCTTCATGAGGTAAATATCAGCTTAGTAGTATCACACACTGTGACATTTGTGATAATTTAATTAACTTATACTCGTGTGAAGAAAATCCATTTTCTTAAAGTGATAAGTAAATCTTCCTTTGGTTTTTGTACGCTGAGCCTTTTAAATTTTATATAGAAAGAAATAATAATTTAATAGAAAAAACCTATTAAGAAATAATGGTACGTTTAAGACATCCTTTATGAGATTTTATTAGATAGACTTCTTTCGCAATGCTATTTGTAATTTTTAAATTAGTATCTTTTACAAATCGAATAACTAAAAACTAGATTTTTTTTAATATTAAGCAAGAACTGATATTTAAACAGTTGTCCATTTTTATTTATTTTCAATATTGTTGTATTGTTTGACTTATGGCAGAGAATCCGCTTTAACACATTTTGATATGAAAGAAAACCATAAAACTGACGGAAAACTCAGTGTTTCTGATGTTTATTTCATTATTAACCAAATTGTA
>JAPMOR010028630.1:0-32342 GCA_026543865.1 Argiope aurantia
CAATAAAGTAAAGTACCATTGATTTTTTCAGCATACTTTTATCTGATAGTTCTATTTCAGTATAAACCTCAGCATATATCTATAATTCTTTAATGATTTATTCAACCCTTAACTGGGGTGGTGAAATTTTAGGACTTAACTGGGAAGGTGCGGTCGACGAGACCGCACTTCATTTACACTCAAATTAAATTTTCTAATGAATGTATTAGTATGAAAAACTGCGAATATAATTTGCAGATATTTTTCTTGATATATAGATCCGTTTTAGAAATTTTTCAAAATATATCATTGAAAAAAGTAAATGCATTGGAGCATACATTTTCTTCTCAAATTAAATGTTACAATAAATAATATTCTTAAAAAACATATATTACTTTTTATTTTTAAAATCATATTTATTTTTACAGTATATGAAGGTATATAGAAGACAATATAATGTAAAATTCAATTATATGAAAAATAAAAAAAAATGACAATGGGTAAAATTGGCCTTTTTTTTATTGGCTTATGACTTTCATAGCACAGTTTTCTAAGGCCTTTTAAACATACAAGTTAAAAACTAGTATAAAAATCAATCTATAAGTTCTGTATATATATCTCTTGGTATATTAATGTAATTTATAATTTTTTTTCAAAATACATTATCACTAGAAATATTAATTATGTTTGAACATATATATCAGAATCAGTTGAATGCAAACTTTCATCGAAAAACTCTTCTGTACAATTATCCTTATCACTAAAATCACTTTGTTTCATTTAAAAGTGTCTGGAGCATGGTTTTATAATAGGATTAATAAATTGGATGATATTTCGGAGCTGTAGTTTTAAAATAACTGAAATATTTTAAAAACCATCCACTGAAATCGGTTGAAAAAGTGCACGTGTATTGAAGGTCACAAAACAGGAAGCTACAGTGTCAATCCCTTCAATTGAGCTAAAAATAGAATAGGGGTGACCGAAAATTCATCACTAGAGGTCTCACAGACCGCATGTCCCCAGTTAAGGGTTAAAGATATATGGTTTAAAATTATTAACGTTCATATTACATAAATCACAAATATGCGCCTAAAATTCATTGAAGTGACTGACAGCATGAATATTTGTTTTAAAATATAAAATATGAAGACGGAATGATTGATCTATCATAGAAAAATACAGTTTTGTTGCAGTCAGATTCAGAAACACTTAAATGATATACTTAAGTTTTGTAGGTATTATCGGGTATTAGATATTATTCAATTATATATCCAGCTAATATTTAAGATAAAATTACTTGAACTTATTGTTACTGTAGCTTAAATAACATAAAACTATATGACAATATTTTACGGATGGAATATAAACAAATGCATTTAAAAAAACAATAAGTCCTATTTATATCAATAAAGTAAGGTAAGTAACTGTAGGCAGTTAGAAAACTTACTGTTTATCTTTTGCGCACCCCATATTTAGTAGTAAAACGAAAATGTTACAGAAGATTTTTCCCTTAAGGAAATCATATATAATTCAGTGATGAAAAGAGAAAACAACCAATTACTAATTTTGAAATAACTGTTGAAATGTATGGATACGAAAAATGTTGCTTTTAATTAATATTTCATAAATGGACAGGTATTGTGCTTTTATCTTGTAAAATTATCTTAGTGTAGCTTTAACACTATATTATTTTGGCATATTACGAATCGTTTTCGTTTGCTATCCACTGTGCTCCAAATGAATTTCTTTAAAAAAACACTAGTGATCGTTGATTGAGAAAGCAGTAAGATCAATTTGCGCTAAGATCAAAATAATTTGACGCTTTTTCTCAAAGGCCAGAATTGCCAGACGCTTTGTCAACATAGATTAAACATTTTGACTTATCAAACGCAAACTTCAAGGAACAATTCCGTATTAAATTCTAAATGCGATTGAATACATTCGGCCTCAGCACCTTGTTATTGACTATTTATTAAAAAAATCACTATTATTTACATTTCTTTGTGCTGGTTTTTAGATGTGATGAAATCTATGCGTCATATTTTACTGATAGGAAGAAAGTTACAGAAATGCAGATAGAACAAACTAAACAAAATTATTTATTTTAAATTTTTAAAAAAATATTACACGATAAAAATCTGAAGTAAGGGCTTCAAATGTGAACCACTTTGCAATAGTATTTTACTTCAGACAATATTTAAAGTAAGCACAAATCCATCAATATCTTATTAAAAATAGTTCCGTTGCCAAATGAAACCCAGTTCTTTCTGTATCTAATTAAATTTCTAACATCAAAGGGAACAATGCAATCTTAGCAAAATAATTATATTCGTCGAACCATGCAAACACATTGTTCGCTACGAAATTTTAATTAACGTTTAGAAATGATTCAAAGGCGATTTAATTTATGATGAGTGATTCTAAATAAGATGATGTTATGGAGAGAAAGAAAAGAATATTTTGATTATGCTTGATTTTTTTTTTGATGCCACAATTTCAATATTTTTTAATCTTGTAACCTTACGAATTTCTATATAAGATATTAATTTCTATGTAACATTTTAATGGCATTGTTATCTGTGACAACAATAATGTGATTTTTAAAGGTGTTGTATCATTTAAAAAATTGAGGAATGTATTTGTGAAAATATAGCTGCTAAAATATGTTCTTGATATAGTCCAAATGAGTCTAAAATTTTTGTTTAAGATTGCTTACAGAATAATCTTAATACCATTTTTTTTGAAAAATCAAACATTCAAAGGAAAAAAACGCTAATTAAAATGATCCTATCCCTTAGGGAGTATTAATTTTAATATCAAATTAAATAATGCATCATTTTCATATCAACATTATTTCATTGGATTAGAATGTTTTTATTTTATTTCATCATCAATTTATATTTAAAAGAGAAGTTAAATTAAATCACTTAAATGCAAAATTCACAATTGTTTTTTGTTTCATCTGATTTTTTTTAATGTAAAAACATTGCTTTAGTTTTCCGGAAACTATTTTAATTTATTATTTCCTTTCGCATGGATTTGAATTGAAATTCCAGATTTCTTTTTACAAAGTATAATAGAATTTTTAAAAAAACTGAGAAAATGATAAAATGTTATAAAAAACATTTCTATTTCATTTTAAAATAATACAGAAAAAGTAAATGATTCTAGAATCAATAGTGCAGCATTTCTGAGCAAAATGGATGCAAAATTCTGTGATAGGTTTTCTCTCTACCTTTATTCACATTTTCTTTAGATCCGAAAAAATGAATTCTTTTGTTAAAAATTCTGGAAAGTACAGCTTTCTCAAGATTAATTTCGAGAATAACACTTCTTGAAAGTTTCTCTCCACAGACAATTTGCGAATTCCAAAACAGAGCACAGCACTCTCATGTCTCAAACCAGCACTTTTCGCAACTAAGAAACTACTGGAATTTCCTAAACAATTTTAGTTAGTTCTTTTTGCTGCAATTATTATTTTTGAAATCGCTTCCAAGATTCCACATAAGAATAACTTTTAATAATATTCATCCAGCTTATTTCAAATTTAAGGCACAAATTTTCTTATTCTTACAACTATGCCATTTGCATACGTTTGCGCAATTTAAATGTTTTATTGGTAACTCAAAAAGTAATCCTTTTTATTTTTCTTCTGTAAATTCAAATATTTTTAAAGTTTCTTTTTTTTTAATTACAAGCTTTTATTGCTTTACTTTGAAATTGCTTTACTGATGTTGTAAATAATTTTCTAAATTAATTATCTTACATAAAATATATTAGAATCTTAAAACAGATTACACCTTAATTTTTGAAGTTAATTCAATAGATTGTTTTAATATTATCAATAAATTTCTTTTGTATTCTTCTTTTCTAACTTAGCATATACTGTGCATTATAGTTTAAAATTATTTCATTCATTATAGTTTAAGAATTATTGCTGGAAATATATAATATACACTGGTGAGCAAAATTTAAGCAACAGTTATGTTTTTTGCCATAACTTCACGAGAAACCATCTGAGAGATATGAAATTCAGAAATGAGATACAGCATTTTGTTCCGAAAGAATGACGAAAGCATAGTTGCGCAGAAATAAATACAATGCATACAGTATGGAATCAAACAAAAAAAAAGGCTTTATTGAACTCATAGTGTATATTATATATATAATATATATAGTCAGAAAAAATGCCAAAAGCTATTACAATTAAATAATAAGTTATTTTTTAATTAATAGGATTTGATATAAGATAATAATGACGTATCAGATATATCACATTAACCTGATACTTCTTTTAGGTTAATTTCATATTCTAACAATTTAAAATGAGTTTTAAAATTGTATTAGAAAATAAGCCACAATAGAAATCGTTTTGTTAATAAAACCGTCTGCCAGATAATAAAGAACAATTATAGGCAGGTCCTGTAAAACTTTTATTAATGAAAAACTATAATAGGGAAATATACGAATTAAATTTCAAAAGAGTGAAGTTAAAGTAACCTAGAATTACAATTTTATTAAATACATCAGCTGAGTATTAAGAAGAACAAAGTTATGTATATATCAAAACACAATTATCTTATTTGAATTTAAGATCAAATATCTTATCTTTAGTAGTTGCAAATTCTTAATGCCCTTTAAAAGAAAAGATAAATTATTTTCGTTACTTAAATTTATAAAAACTATAAAAATAACACGTAAATTAAGAGTTTTATAATTAAACAAGTTGCCAGTAATTATTTTCAATATTTTATTCCAGAACTCCTGTTTCAAAGAGTAAAGATCACAGTTCATAAAATACTTTAAAAAGGAATATTTGATAATTTGGTATTACGTATCAAGTTTTCATATTCATAGACAAACCGTATGCATAAAAAATGAGTTTCGTCAAAAGTAATGTTTCAACAGTTAAGATCTTAAGTATCTTGATGGAAGACTTCAGCAAAGTTCTCTGGTTCGACCTCTCCCCCCCCCTTCCCATCCATGTAATTATAACTAAGTAAATTAAGGGTGATAATATTTCTGGAGCCATTATGCTAATTGACGTAAGTGAGAGCTCAGGTTCTGAGACTCTCATTCTTTTCTATTAAGAGTGCATGGTGTGAGGAGGAAAATTGAGAAAATGTCCGATGTGTTAATTAAGTGAATGCAGCTGCATAAGCCTCAAGCTCAATTAGAGAAAAGATAATTGAATGTGAGGCCTGCTGATCTGATCAAAATCTTATTAATATTCTTCCAATCTTGTGTAACCAACGGCAACCGTTTTACAGTTCTCAAAATTCATAAATAAATGTATTTAGAAATGAGTGCGGTTGATGGATGCTGTTAGTGCAACCTTGATACATTTATTTCTTCATATGACTCGAAATTTTAATTAATATATTTATACTCCTAGAATTTTATATTAATATTATACTATAGAAAAGGAATACTATTATATAATTGTAGCTGTATGATAGTTTATGATCCATGAAAAACAGTGTCAAGAATTTAATAAATAAAATATTTCAACATATTAGGAATTTATAGTCACTCAGAAAAGTATTGGGACACATGGCATAAATAAGAATAACACTATTTATAAAACTATCTTTCACATTATAATAAAAACAAAAGGAATCGATAAATATTTTAAACTTTGGTGCACAATTTGTAAGGAAAAATTTATTGATATTTTAGAATTATAATTTGATCTAGCTTTACAAATATAATTCAAAGGGAAAATAGGAATGAAAAAAGTATTGGGGCACTTCTAAAATGAGAAATTCAACAAATATATAGCACATCAGTGGAATTGAATTTACTACTACTTTTTTAAACAATTTTAAGCATAAATGTTTCAACAGATAAGATTACTTATAGAAAAAAATGGCGAAAAACGAAGATACTCGGTTGATATGCGAAATCGTGTAATAATATATCTTTAAGCTGGGTAAGTTTACTATTTTTTACATTATTCACTGGTTTAAGAAAACAAATAGGGTTAAAAACAATTAAAGATCGGGCAGTTCAAGGACATTTAATAAATGTGAAGATAGATTGTTTGTGAAACGAGTTCACTTTAAACCAAGAGCTATTTCAGTAAAATTGGCTCTGCAATGTAAAAGTTTGAAAAATTAATAAATCCTGAAACTGTCAGAAATGGTTTTAAGAATACATATGTCATGGCAGAGTGTCTCAAATAAAGCCCTATTTCAGCAAAGCAAATCAACAAGCTAGGCTGGCATTTGATACAATCTATGTAAATTAGCCAAGTGAATTTTAAGTAAATGTAATTTTTGTTGATGAAAGCAAATACAACTTTTTCGGATCGGATAACAAACAAAAAGTTTGGGGGCAACCAAATATAGTTACGCATGCCAAAAGTTTACAGCCTGTTTTCAAATATGGAAAAACAATAAAATAATAGGAGGTTGTATGGCAAGCACTAGTATCGGAAACTTAAAATTTTAACAATTTAACTAAACTTTATTGCTGGTACAATTGTTAAATATGTCTGTCTTGACATTCTGAAGCCGAACTTAAAGCAAATTGCGAGCAAACTGGGAATATCAAGTCATGTTAAATTGTACCAAGATAATGTCCCCAAATATACTGCTGGTATTTGCAAGTTATGGTTCCTCCACCACTGTCCTAGTGTTAAGATTCTTCCACAAAGTCCAGACTTTCATTCCACTGAGCGTGTGGGGAATTATTTGCAGCAAACACAATATGAACATCAAGTTTCTAACAATCAGAATTTAAGAAACATTTAATAAAAGAGTGGGCCAAATATCTTTGGATCATTGTGCAAAAAATTGATCCATTCTATGCCAAATAGTTTACGAGAGATCATAAAAAGCAAATGTTCCCAGAATTAATTTATGCTAACTTTTAAGTTTGCATTGGTTTTCTTAATTTATTGGAAAGTGTCCCAATACTTTTCTAAGCACTCTTTTTTACTTGATTTATCTTATTTTAAATTATAACCATAATTGCATTAATATTAGTTTTGTTTTAAATTATTATAATTTGTATATATCAAAATAATATTTACTTCTTTGCTTTGGTTTCATTTGTATATTTAAGTAAAATTTTATGATATAAATCTGTGAACTAGTAGTGTGTTCCAATACTATTTTGACAGACTATATATATTCAGAATCTTTAAATACAATGTTTAATTTTAATGAATTTGCTTTAGTGCATATCATAAATATTATTTAAAAAAAACTTTTGTAGAGAAAAGTAATTAAAATATTATTTGCAATCAAACTTTTTACTTTTATTCAGTTTCATTGTTTTTCATATTATAAACAATTCAGAATTTCTTTCATAATATTTTAAGCCCGACTTCAATTTTTGCAATATAAAACAGTTTCAGTAACATAGTTCGCATTTTAAATCTAAATAATTCTTCTATACCTTTAAAGTTTAGGTTGATCAAACCCTTGAATTGTTTTTCTTATCTTATTATTTATCTAATCCTTAAACTCGCTTTTCATATTGGTTGATTGACCAAATTATTATTCTCGCGTTTTCTATTAGTTGATTAGTGAAATCCTAACACCCGCTTTTCCTATTATGCGACATCAGATGCGACGGGTAGAAATTTTTGGTGACTTTACTAGCTTGCCATTAATTTTGTTATATATTAAACCACAATAATTTTTCTTATTTAATTTATAAAATGCTATTTTGTATTTTGAAATACTTAGTGTATACAGATAATTTTTTAAATCAAAAGCTGAATTTTTTAATGGTGTAGAGAAATTCAAAGGTTAAAAAAACACTAACAAATTTAGATACATTTCTTGATGCCATTAATAAAATAAATAAATAAATTCACCGATGTTTAAAATAAAAATATTTTTAAAAATCTCACGTTATAATTTAAAGATAATTTTTAATTTTATGAATCTTTTGAAGATTTTATAGATCAACGGGAAAGTTTGGCAATACTTAAAAATATGTACCATAAAAAGAAAAGCTTGCATATAAAGTTGGTCTGCGCTCATAGAATTTCATAGCTGAATTCTTTCAATGAAGTATGTTTTTATCAGTTCCTTAAAATTAAAAAAAAATGTTGTTTCTTTTCATTCATTAAACTTTAAGAAAATAGTTCTTTTAGCTCCTTTAATTTTTAAGAAATCATAAATAATTTTTAAGAAAACTTTTTAAAAAATGTTTGAATTAAAAAATTTTGCAGTTTATGCTATTCAATTTAAAATTTTAAAATGAGTTTTCATACTTTTTCCTATTTTACATTGCATATCAATGAAATTGAAAATTCTCTATGAAGAGCGTTTAAATTTAAGAAATTCAATAGATTTGTGTCAAAAAAATCATACTGATATCGTAAGGGAAGTATTTTTAAGGAAAGTAAAATTTGAAATTAAAAGTATATAGCATGCAAACTCATTCTCACTCGCTTTGGCTCACAAAGTTTGAATTTTTATTCAAACCCCATAAATTTTAAAATAAAAAAAAACTAACAAACTTTAAAAATAACTAACTTTAAAATAAAAAGCCATGATATATATCTTATTTAACGTTAAAAAAAACTATTTGTATAAAAAACATAACGTTGAGTCGAAGATTCGTTGAAACGTTGAGTCGAAGATTCGTTGAAACGTTGAGTCGAAGATTCGTTGAAACGTTGAGTCAAAGATTCGTTGAAACGTTGAGTCAAAGATTCGTTGAAACGTTGAGTCAAAGATTCGTTGAAACGTTGAGTCAAAGATTCGTTGAAACGTTGAGTCACCATTGAATTTTATAATATGTTATATTATTCCATTAAAATATTTCATTTATTCTGATCCTGAAAATATTTTCAAACTCTTAAATAAGTGTTTAAAATATTTAAAGACAAATCATTGTTTTTCATTCCAAAAAAATAGTTTAATTTTCTAAATTTAACAAAATAATTATTGCTTGTTGAGTGTATAAATTGTTATATAAAATTCCTCAAGTCGTCAAAGATGAAGAAATTGTTCTATTCCTCAGATAAAATTGATGTGTTTCTTCTAAAAAAATGAGTTACTATATTTTTTTCCTAAAATAAAGCAAGTGTGTATGCAATTCATTAGAGATCTTTAATGTTAAATTTACAAATTCATGAATGTATGCTCAACCCATTATATCACAATGTGTCTTTCCACTGCTTATTTTCTTTCCAGCTCATTTCATCGGCGACTGAGTTAAATAAAAAACAAGACACTGTGAATTTCTCCTTATTCCAAAATATGACACAATGTCAGCAATACAACACTTCACAGCATTAAGTATTCAGATGAAATTTTCAACTTTTGAAACTTTTCTTAAAATGAAAAGGAGATTGCTGCCATAAAAGCAATTTGTGTTGAGCATACAAATAAATTTATTTACAATAAAGGCTTAGCTAGATCATCTTCAGTCGCATGCAGGGTTTAAAACACGTAATAAAGTTCGCTAGTATTCCACAAGCAGATAATGTTTCGTTAAATCATTTTACGCCTGCTACCCCATGTGACATTAACTGTTTATGGCATTATAAAACATAAACAGAAGACTAGTACTGCCATTTTAAATTTAACAGCTGTAACTCTTGTTTAGAGTTGCATTTAAAAATACGACATTAACTGTTCACTATCTTTTACATGGTCTTTTGAAGTGTCAGAGAATTAATGGTTTCGGACGAAAGAAGCTCTTTAGTAAATCATCTTGATTCAATAATACATATAAATATTTTATTTACGCTTCGGCTGAATATTATTTTCTTGGTTATAGAAATCGTAGGATATGAACTATTTCAATAGATATAAAATGAAACAACTGCTTAACATGCATGTCTTTTTCCTTTATTTATTTTTATTGGACCATTTGATAACTAATAAATAGAGTTATGCCATATGGAGCTAATTATCATTTTATTTCCGCTACCGTTTATTATTATCTGTTCAATTGTTCTCAAGTATGTGTAATATTTTAATGCAAATAATAGCCGATTTAAATTCATTACATTACAAACTTTAATTAATATAATGATTGCTGTTGCTTTCATTTTTTATTACAAAAGTTATTCATGAAGTGTTATTTAATAGTGTTTTTCCTAAATTATGTTATTCAATATTTATATTCAATTTTATTTCCATTTTAAGTTTACTTCAGAAAATATATAAAATGAAATAAAATAAATATTTGCTTAATTAAAATTTACTTTGAAAATTAAAATTATACTAATATAAAAATTACTAAAATATAATATTAACATGATTGGAATAGTTAAAAATGAATTATTAATTTTGTTTAGTCCATAAAAGAAAATGAAAAATTTAGGAATAGTAAAGGATATTGTAATAAAGTTGCAGAAATTAAAATTTCTGCAACTTTATTTTTTCATCCTTTATTGTGATTATCGATCAAAAAGAGAATGAATCAAATGTTAATTGAGAATCAATATTACTCTTGCATTTTCCACCATTCATATGTTCTGAAACCTTTTTCCATTTTTATTTTCTTTCCAGACTATTTTAAATATTTCTTTCTTTTCATTTCCTACTCCCAGATATTTTTAAAAATAATTTGCGTAGAATTTTTCCCATTCTACTGACATTCATTCCAAAATAATCAGGTGAGATCGATGCCCTAGGAAAAAGAATGGCACAGAGTCTAGTAGTTGAACTGCAAAAAATATTTAGAAAAAATTGTTGCTGCAGATTTCTGAGAAAATTTCCCATTATATAATTACTTACCTGATTTTGCTCTTTCTCAACGGCTACAACTAGAGGTGATTTGAAGGTTAGATTTTGGCATTTGATAAGAGAAATTTGGATCTTAGACACGATTTAACTCAAACTGTGTCATGCATATGTTAATTTTACTATCATGATTCTCGCTTTTGGCATCTTTCTTCATCGGCATATTTTTATATTTTATGAAGTGATTATTAATGGATTGGTCATTATCTCAACTCTCACATTTCAACCGATAATCAATTACAACCGACAACAATAGATTAAAATGGGACACTGATCTAACTTAACTAAATTCATTTTAATTATCATGTAGTATTTTCCTTATTAAAATTGTAAATGGCAAATGGTATAAAAATTTTGTTGAGTAAACATAATAAGTAAATATGTCATGTATAATATATTCACATGTTCTAAAAAATTTATATTTTTATTAACTAAATTTAACTTAATTCTTTGAAATGTATTTTAATATTTTTATTCACTGTTTCAAAATATAAGCATGAAGGCATCCATATAAAAGCAACGTAAACCGTTTAGACTTGTAAATCTCGTATAAAAGACAAAAAAAATACGTGCTGAAGAACTAGGCCATATTAAAAGTGAACTTATGGACATATTAAAAGGACATATTAAAAGTGAACTTATTAATAACTTTAATACTTTCAATTGAATTCTGCCAGTTATACCGCCTTTAATAAATGTTTATACGAGACATTATTTCAATAAACTGAAATTAGAAATACAGCTACATTTTGCTTTAAATACATTTCGTATTGATGCAAAATTTAATCATTTGGGGAGCCATTTTATTGTAATGATCTGTTACAATACTTTAATTATAAGTTCCTATGTTGGCAGAATGATAAAAATCCCTCAACGTATAATGCATAAAGGACAATTTAAAACTTTTCATTTACATTTCGTAGGGAGGTAGGGAATATCTCAGAAAACCCATTTCACAAAGGAAAGTGTGTCCGCAAACCTCATTTGCTTGGACAAAATGGACAAGTAAAGTAAATACAAGGAAGCAAAAATGACAGGCATATCACGGACTGTGCCTGCGTTATGTGATATCAACATGACTGATGTCCAGACCATATCAAAAATGTCGCGTGGGAAATGTTACCTGAACTGAACATTCGGAGCTCAATTGATTGGCAGAGGTGAACCGATAGCTTGGCCACTAGGTCACCTGCTTTATCACCCATGAATTACTTTTTGTGCTGTGCCATGAACGACTATGTTTAGGAAACCCCCGTCGACAGTGAAATGGACCTTGCTGCACGAATAATGGTCGTCGCAGACATTGTCCGTAATATGCCAGGTGTTTTTGAAAATGCTCGGCGGTCAATGCAACGGTGCTTTGAATCCTGTGTTCGCATAAATGGGCATCAATTTTGAGCAGCTATTTTAAACATATACTTTACTTTCTTGGGCTAAATGTTTCATTCGTTATCACTTAACTGCACTGTTTCCTTGTGTTCATTTCATATGTACATTTTGTCCATGCAGATGAGATTTGCGGGCATACTTTCCTATGTGAAATCAGTTTTCTGACGTATTCCCGTCCTCCAGACGAAATTTGAAATATAAGTAATTTTGAATCATCCTGCATAATTGAAATTAAGCATAGTCTATATTTCTGGTGGTCTTAGATGATTATATAGGCTGCTGGGCAATTAATTGAATGTTAAAAATCACAATGTGGTTAATGTAAGTTTTGGAAATTTTCGAAGTTCCCATGTTATGATGAGATAGTAGATATCTTGAGAAGTTTAAAAATAATGCATGTCTAAAAATTCACCATTTGGGCAATAATGTAATAAATAATTTTGGCATAAATATAAATTCCACTGTAAGAATTTTTAAAATACTAAATATATGTGCATCATAAAAGATATTTAACAAGGAATGCATTTCTCGTGATTATATCAATGGCTATCGAATAAAATAATTTTAAAAAATAATATATTTTTAACAAAAAAACATCGTAACTGTTTATTTGTAAATAAATATGTTACTAAATATGTATGGATAATATAAATTAAACCGTAAATATTTAAATTTATCATTTTTTATCTAGGAATCAATATATTTAAATTATAATAACTACTTAAATCTTATGGATTTTATTTATTTTTTCTCTTTCTGATTGTCTAGAACCAGCTTTTCTTGAGGCCTTTAGTAAGGCGGCCCATTTACGCATTTAAACAAAGCATTGTTAAGTTAATAAAAAAACATATCTAATATCTATCATATTTGAATGTTTGAAAGTCCTTTATTTTTGTAGAAAATGAGTCTCACTATCTGTAGGCATAAAGTTTTTGAAAATACAAAAGCATTTTATTTTGAATAAAATGGATTTTATTAAAAGCTTTAATAAAAAATTACTGATTTAATATAATCAATACAAAACAGAAGAAATATTTTGCTGACATTTGAATCAAACATAAAACTCAAGTAAGAATTTGCAGCTAATAATACAGAGTTGCAATTTTTTTTTTTATATCAACGCGAGTTATAACGGGAATTCAATTATTGCCAACTATTAATGCAAACTCTTTGTATTATAAACGGGGGGGAAATCAAAGCATGGGAATAAATATATATAAGATTTATTTTCTTCCAAACATATGCTATGCATAAGACATAAGAGATTTAAATTAAACAAAATCTGTGTTTCTAGTGTACCAGACGTTTTCTTAATTTCGGAAATGCACTTAATATATAATTGACAAATAGCAAAAAATAAATAATATATAGCTACGATAAATAATTTATAGCCATAATAATAAAATTAATAATATATAATTAATAAAATGCATAGCTATAAATGTTATTTATTTTAATTCTTCTATAAACTCTATGAATACAAAACCAAAATTTTTCAGTCTTGAGCACGATAGTTTCGTTCTATAAGCGTTCAGATGCGTTCTTTAATAAAGATTAACTGTATGGATTTATACTATTCTCTTATTTTCCGTTTTATAAAATAGACATTGAAATTCTCAATTTAGTTAAATATTTGAATCAGTTTTTATAATAGGATATCAATATATGCGACTAATGAATTTTCATTATATTTCTTTGTTTACTCTAAAGTTGTTTTTTTTTCCATTTCATATCATACATTAAGTAAATTTTATATATACCATTATTTTTGAGAGAATATTTGCCAGTATTATATGATTTCGATTTCAAGTCTTTAAATCAAATGTAACAATCTTAAAAAATGACTAAAATTAAATCTGATTCAAATTCCTGTTTTATAAATCATTTCAATATGTGAGAGCTATTACAGAAACTGATTGAAGTAATCAAATAAAACACATGATTATCACGAAACAATGATGCCAATTTTTTTCGTGAAAAACAAAATATGGATGCAAATTTGAATAAATGAATAGGAAAAATGCTGGCAGCCCAAACTATTGATAGAAACTTAGAGCGGCTCGTTATTAAATAAAACTGTGTAGATTTCGAATGAAATAACTTTATTTTACTTGCAATATTCGAGGAATATTTTTAGGTTGAACTGAAAAGATTATATTTGTAAATAATATCAAATTATAATAGTATGGAAACCACATTATTAATTTTAATAACAATGTGTAAATGTATAAATATATATTTTTTGGAAGTCTGATATCGTAACTTTTATTTGTTTTTCTCCAGCATTCTTTTATTACGTAAAATCACGTGAAGGACTTTGAATAGTGAAAAATTTTTTTTTCTGAAAGAATGCTCTTGCTTAAATAAATATTCATATTTTGCATATATATATTTTTTGTCATCTTGACGAGAAAACTTTTGTTTATCGACTGTGAAAAATATTTTGTTTGATATTTAATTTACCTTTAGATCTTATAGAAAAACTTCCTTCAAGAAGTATCAACGATGAATAAAATATTTAATCGAAGTAACGAAATCTTATTTTTATTAAAATATTTGTAAAATAGAAAAGTTAGTTTACTAGTGTATACATATTCATAAAATATTTCATGCTGTATTAAATAGTTTACTTTTTTTCCTTATAGAATATGTTGATTTTGGATAGATTTTAGATAGTCTTACAGCTTTGAACATTTTCACAATAAATTGATTAACTTTATTTGATGAAATTTCATAATGAAATGGAAGAATCATTGGATGAAATAAATTTGAAAATATATTCAGATGTAATTCTATAATGATATCTATTTGAACCATATGTATGCTATAAAAAGAAAATGCATTTTCATAGATAAGTATACAAAAAATATCAAGAATATATTCTAATGTAACAAAATCCAGTAAATCTATTTAAATAACTAGAAACAATACTTGTTAGAAATGAAACCAATTATGCAAACTGCAATTCATTTCGTTGATCAATGATTTAATATTTGTGATTTGATTATCAAGCGAAGTAAAAACATAAAAGTACTTTTAATGAAATAAGGAAATGTAAATAAGTATTTACTAAAATAAAAAGAAGTAATGAAAGTGAAAATAAAAGACATTGTGTAATTTAATTAGACATGTAATATTCAGCACACTTTTACTAGATCATATATATATTAAAGGTAATTAAATTAATAGAAAGATATTTAAGAAAATTCAATTTAGTTCAAAACGCATATAATAATCAATGCATAATCATTCGTAAGAATTAAGAATGTCCTCCATAAATTGCTTTAATGTATTCTTGTTTGTGCTGATTAAATATTTTTACCCATTTTCTTTCGTATTGGAGAACTAAAATCTTTTTCAGTGGCAATGCAATAATTTTAATTTTAGAACTTTAAATGCAAATTAATACATTAATGAAATCCAAATAACGACTTCAAACAAGTTACAATGGCCATTATATAATATTAAAAATAAACTTTTAAATTTATTTATACTTACGATCATAACTTATGAAATATAATAATTATGAAATTAAAATATTAAACGCATGGAAAATGTTTTAAACACAATTTTAATAGTAAAACAAAGAATAGAAAATGATAAACTATTCATTAAAAATTCAAAAAAATTGTTCATAGAAATACGATATGATGATTACCATAAAATACAAATTAATTAATATTAATTGAAATAAAAAATTATGAGAGCGAGGATGTTTTTATCATAACATTTTCTTACGGTTTTTCTTTTATATGAATATTTTTTGATAAAAAATAGAATATAAAGTTAAGAATATTATAGTCAGATGAAAATTAAAATATTTTCATAAAATATATAATGCATTATATTAAGTTTAATTATACATTATATTAAGTTTATAATTATGTAAGTTTTTATATTAATTGCAGGGGGCAATAAAAAAATCTCGATATATATTGAAAAAATAATCCATTTTAATTTATTGATTAAATTTCCTTTTTATGCTAATTGCATACAGTAAAAAATATTGATGCTGCTGAGTTTGGTGCTCTCTGGTTTCAGATAAAAAATTAATTTATTTTTTGAAACTTGGTGTAATTAAATTAATATAAGATATAAAATTTGGAAAAAATTATATTTTAAACAAGTGATTTTTTTTTTGTGTATGTGTGTGTGTTCTACCACAAAAAATCCTGTGATGAATACAAAACGATATAATACCATATCATGGTCACGGGGAAGTTTAATTTTACCAAGATGTATTAAACATTTATTTGCATCCAAGAATGACTAACTATATTTTTGGTTCTGAAGAGGGACCACACTAAATATTCTTGCTTTTTGTAGCTATGGGATATCAGATCAATGCAATATGATTGAATGGGATGAGGATGCCAGCTCAAAGAGATAATTGCTGCTGTAAACTATTATATAGTTTTGAAGCTCTTAGTCACACGAGAAGAAAAATAATAAAAAGAAATAATTTCAGAAGTTCTTTAAGAAATAATTTCATGGTGGCATTTCATTAGAATTTACCGCTGTTTTCGCATGCATAGTAGAAATATCTTACTGAAATCGAAAGAGAGAAATTTAAGGTTAGAATTTTTTTTATTATGATTGATAGTAAGTATCATAATTTGATTGATTCCATCTAATAGAGGGATCGTAAAGCCTGGATATCATTTCGCTCTGGCAACCAACAACTTTCTGAAGAGTCACAAGATAGAAACTTATGCTACTTTAGTAAGTTAAACAGTTCAAGATTCATTGGCTTGTAATATGAGTATATTTTCTAATTTTTAATAGTATCTGAAAGTCTCGGTGTTAGAGAAGAAAAAGATGCTAAATTTTATAAGGACATAAAGATGATAAACACATTAAAAAACAGAGTAAAATATCTATATAAGTGTAAGAAATAAAACTTTCATAGTCGAAGAGAATAGCTATTATTATTTGAATATTCGCCTTTTAAATTTAAATTTAATTTATAGAGGTTTTTGGAGAAATTGTTCCTTTCTTCTGAAACAATAAATTTTATGAAAAATTAAGGTAAATAATTTAATTTAAAACCTATAACCTAAGCTTAATTAAATGTGCGAATTACAAAAAAATACTGCTGACAAAAACAAACTGACGAACAAAAACGAGAGAAATTAGATTATTGGTCTTCAACATATAAAATATACATAAAATCAATAAAAAAATTCGACCACTAAATTTGTTTTGCTCTGTGATATTAAATATTTCATTCTACTTTTCAGATAATTGTTACTCTTAATGTTTTGTTTTAGTCATGAAAGGGAGAAACTCTTCATTCAATGTGTCATTTCCACAAATTCCAAAAAATAATTCTTTGTTATCTTTACATGTTTAATTCTATGTTACTTTATAGGAACAATTTCTCAGATTTACTGAAAAAATAACATAAGACTGAGTTGTTTCTATTCGGTAATTTAAATCTAAAGAAATTAAATTTAAAGAGCAATAATTTAGAACAAACATAAGAATCACTTATTTCCTGATGGATATTTCTGTATGAAAACGAGATATGATATTTACGATTTGTCCATGTTTCTAAATGCAGGGCAATATCCTGAAGTTATCGTAACAATAGTGTTAGGCATTTTGTATTAATAAGATGCAGTCATCAATTATTTGAAATACAATTCGTTTATAAACTAAAACAAAAAAGATGACAGGATAAAAATAAATTTGAGTACGTTATTTTAAAAATGTCATTTCATAAAGTATTAAGCAAATGGGTAATAGAAAGAACAGCAATAACACACTTTTGTATTCATACAACTATTCCAAAACATACGAAATTCATGAAACGTGTGCGCATGAAAAAGAAATGAAAATTCTATTCTAGTTACAATCGAAATTCATGTATTTATGAAGAGGAGAAACTGGAGAGTGGAAAATAAAATATAGAAAAATGTTACATATATAAAAATATAAGCAACAACAGAAAGGCTATCTTATGTATTTTTAAAAGAAATCTCGTTTAATAAAGTATTAGTACTTGACAATTTAATCAGCTTAACAGGAAATAAATAAATGAAAGTTTGCAACTTTTTGTTATTATTATCGTATTCTTTTATGAATGAAATAGGAGATTAAAGAGAATGTAAAATAAAACATTTACGAAGTCTTATACTTTCACTAGAATAACACAAATAATAATGTAATAAAGGCTCATAGTTTATTTTATTTTAAATATTAACCTTTTGGGTACACATTTTATTTTATTTTTGTGAATTTAAGGATAATTTTTTAGACATTTAAAAGTAGTAGATTTTACGCATAAAATCATTTATTTCATATTGAGATAATTTAGAGTATTTAGTATTGCAAAAAAATTGAAAAATTCAAAAAAATGCATTACGTTACAAATGTACCTAAAGGGCTAATAGATGAAAATGATGATTTTTTTTGTCTATATCTAGAGCAAAAATGAGTAAGATAATCTGCAAAAATTTCCTCGAGCAGAAAGTTTCAGCTTACGCTAAACTGTAAAGTGATTTCATTGAAGAATTTCTCAAAAATTCAAAGCTTAAAATTATCTCCCAATTTCTCTTGACTTCATACTTTTATTATCCTAATTTATTTTACTATTTTATAAATTTAAACTAAAAAAAACTTTTCTTTCCTTTCCATGGCATCCATCGA
Organism: Argiope aurantia; assembly: GCA_026543865.1. Taxonomy (NCBI): domain Eukaryota; kingdom Metazoa; phylum Arthropoda; class Arachnida; order Araneae; family Araneidae; genus Argiope; species Argiope aurantia. Next base: position 18,738 of record JAPMOR010028630.1, read on the forward strand.
AATATTATTACTTTGGAAATAACTAAGAGTTTTTGCTCTTACCAGTGTTCTATTCTTACCATTTCCGCTTCTGCATTTTTATTTCTTCCCTTCATTCGTACCAGATTTCTTGCTATTTCCTTATCAATGATCCCAGGGCGATATGCCTGTAATGATGACCCTCCCGTGGCCAGAATTTCTGGAGGGAATCACGGGGGAATCCAAGATTGTGGTGAGATTGAGATGAGGGAGGAAAGCAATAGCAACATCCTTTAAAGGAACGAATTACTCCCTGGAAGATACGAGGTGTAAATACCTAAGGTGTTTGATTAATTATTTTGACTTAATTTGCATTACATATTAATTAATTTCCTGCTTACAGAAAGATTGTGAAATAATTCAGCTTTTCCTTAAAACATATTTTTGAACCTAATATTTATTCAAAGCAGAAGAAGTAAAAGAATCAGTTGAACTATTTCTTATAACACAAATTAAAAGAAAATATTACCAGTACAAAGCAAATACTTTTCTGAAGTATTTTTTAAACTCATAATAGCTATCTGATAAGAAAATTTCATTTATTTTGTTTCATTTAAGAATTACTTTGTCCCAAGTTGGTTTTTCATACATTTAATGTTACAAATTTTTAAAATGTACCTTTATTTAGACTCATTTTTCAATGGCACATTTGAATCTAAATTCAGAATATATGATCAGCTATTTTCAGTACTTTTTTTTCTCATCTGATGATTATTTTTAAGATAATGTTTAAGAAAATTATAACTTAGAAAATTCAAGCAATTGCTTTTATGATGCATAATATCTTAAAATATAAATGTCGTTATTTATATACCTGCATTGCATCCCGGTATTATTGTTTCTCGTTTAAGACTTTTACTTGCATCTCAAATATATTAGAATAACGTCGATATTTCAGCTTGTATTTTTTTAATTACTCAATTAAAATGTTATTGATTTGAAAAACTATCTAAATATGGATTTTCAACTAAAATTTCTAAATTTTTGATTCAAATTGATTGACTTCTGTCTCCTTTTATATCATAAATATATTTATATAAAATTATTTTCTCAATACATAAATGGTTTGGTTTTACATTTATTTTACCATTCATAACATTGTCTCAGGAGTGAAAGGTTAAAAATTTCACAATTATAATTTCTCTTATAAAACAATATACCTCATGTTAATATTTTCAAATAATGTTTTAAAGTTATTAAAAATTGATATTACCTTGAATTTATACATTTATTAAATATGTAAGATTTATTAATAAATCAATTCAAGTCTGTTTTACATTTTAATATCTTGAAATTCTATAAACGTCTAAATATCGTAGAAAATTTTATAGGCCATAAAATTGTGTTACTGCATAAAATATTTTAAATAAAATGTATCGTTTTATTTGCTTGCTTTAAGATAAGCAAAGGAGGTTCAATTTTTTCCATAGATGTATGTCCAATCTTAAACTATTCAAGATTTACAGGGAAGAACCTTGGATTTAGAAACTATGGTCAGGTCATGTAAACGATATTTAAATATCAGCCTCACTTGCATCAAAATAGCATGGCCATGTAGAAGTGACTTTTGTAGACATTTACGGAATTAATTTCATATTCACAATATCATATTCATTGTTTCGACGATAAATTTAGTGAATATTTTGTAATATTATCCACGTTGAAGGTTCGAGCTAATCACGCGATTCCGGAATCGTATGACAATATATTTTATCCGTCTGCGCACAGTGTAGTCATGGCACGTCCTCTATAAATTTGCAGGGTACTTTAAAAATTCTTTAAATTTTTATTTGGAGCAATATCACCTATCAACTCTACATATGAACTTGCTTAGAATGGTTTAAGTAATCTTAAACATCTGTCAGATGGCATGGACAACATGTTGAATGGCAGCTCCTTTTTCACACATTCCTAAGAGACAATAACTACCTGACTTGAAAAAATATAGTTAAAGCAGATATCTAATACGCCATATCAATCTCGAACCTTTCCGAGGCTGAAACTCAATATGTGAAAGCAAAATTGTCCCTTTCTGTATCATAGGCAAACACTTTCTATTGTATAATTTGAAATAAAATTCCAATATGTGAATGAATGTCTTATAATGTCTTATGATAAAATACTAATATGTTATAATAATTATGATATGGTAAAAATTTGTTTTTATAAGGTAAAATTAATTTTAAAACTGTGTTTTGGGATTATTTTACATTTTCAGGTTCAAAAATTCGACCTGTTAGAAACATTTCGAAATAAAGTTTTAGTTAGTTGCGTTTTTGTTTCAAACTTCAAGTCACTCTAGATTAAAATAAAAAGGAATTCCTACAAACTGAAAGAACTGGGTCATCTATACAAATATATTTAACAAATAATTATTTAAAATTTTCACTCTAAATTTTCATTCTAGGAATTTTCCTTCCCTGGGTACTATATAAAATATTATCACTTGAAATTCCTCAAGAAAAAAACTACTTTTATGTAATTAAGTTATGTAACTAAAACATTTGATATTTTACGAGTAAAAATTGTCAGAACAAATACTTTACTTGTCATGTTGTTAATATTTGACGTCAGGGAAATAGTATGTTTTCGTTATTAGCAGATAATATAGCAACCAGTAACAACTGCTAAATTATATTGTGTTTGTTGCAGGTACAGCATTTATTCATTTGATTACTTGAGAGTGTATGTACATACTATAATGAAAGAAATCAATTTAATCATACAATTTGTAATGATTAAATTTACTTTTAGCAACAATCCGCGACGACAAAATTGAATCCAAATATGAATTCGAAAGTAAAAGAAAATTAATTATGTACTTAAGCATTTGGAGAAAAACATAAACTTATTTGTTTTATTATAGGATACTAATTACAATCGAAATGAATTATCGGTGTCCTCTGATGTATTTCTCTAACAAAAATAATGGGACGAAAATATGCATTAAGTGCTTAATGGCACCTTCGAATACAACTTACACAACTAAAAAGGCTGAAAACATTTCTTTATCCATGTTATTTGAGAGGAAAGGAAAATGAAAAATCTTTCAGCATCGATTTCTTCATTAAAGCGGATGGATCACTACAAGGGAAAGCTGATGATAAAGATTTTGGAACATGTTTCTTCTTATTTTATTTCATGGATGGGGAGAAATAATTCAAGAAAAAAGCAGTGGTATTTGCTACGAACTGAGAGGCAGAAACTTTTAGAATCTGGTGCATCTTAAGAAAATGATGGATTGATTTTTCTCTTTAAATACAGCAAGAAATATTCTTTTTAAAACCTGATTTGAGACATTTTAAGTATAAAAACAAAACTTAGGGAAACTTTCTTTTTAAAATCTCTTAACAAAACTCCTAATCTGTCATTTTAACATCTAATCATTGTATTCAGTGTTTTAGATATGTTTACTTACCATCTAATAGATCTTTAAGAATATTTATTTTTTCTTGGAGCTCTAAATTAGATACTAAATAATTTAATTTTTTATTATATTAAATAATTTTATACTTTACTTTATAATTCATGTGTATAAATATCATGGGATATTTAGGATCAGTTTTGCTCAAACTCATTACTAGCATCATTAATATTAAAAATAAAATTTAGTATTCAATACTGAAAGTATTAAACTATAATTTAATATTTTCAGAGCTATACAATAATTATTGTTTCACAAAGCAATTGTATTCAAAAACAATTATTGTTTTTCATCAAGAATATATATATATATAATAATAATACGTAATGCGTGTGTGGAATATTTCAAAAATCTGCGCTTCAAAATGTGAGTAAAAAATTAATTAGAAAATTTCTCCAAACTAATGTAAATATTTCAAGTATAATAAAAGTATAAAAAAATATAATGTAATTTTTTAATGATAATAAGTAAATATTTTTCCAATTAATTTTTAAAATTTTATCCAGCGATTCTCAACTTGTGGGGCGCGCCCCCTAGGGGGGAGCAAGCCATCTAGAGGGGGGGGGGCGAGAATATCCAAGAGAAAATATCATTTAAAAAAATTGATTAACTGACTGAAAGGAAAGCACACATACACATAGAAAACTAAATACATTTCGACATATTTAATAACTTATTAAAGTGAAACAACTTACTAAATCAAAACTTACTAAATCAAAACATACTAAATTAAAACAGATTTAATAATTATTAGTGACTTCCTGGGGTCTGTATTGCAGAGTAAAGTTTTTAGAAGGAAGGCCTAACATTAAAAATAGCCACTCACAGTTCTGTTTCTATATTTTGTTCAAAGTAGCCACAGTAGAAAATCCAGTTTCACAAAGGTAGGATGTTGAAGATGGTAATAGAATGCGAAATGCCCTTGTTTTTAGTGCAATTAAAATCCTCCTCTACACCTGCCAAAAATTCAAAAAGTGATTTATTACTAAATTGCCTTTTAGTTTTGCCACTTATCGTGAAGTCTATGAATTTTTCTTCCTCGTCAATTGAGAGTCCTTCGGGAATCTTATGAAATGGATCCCTAATCCACTCGCAATGAGTTTGACGTCAGCAAGAAAATACTTTAAAAAACTCTTTGCCAGCATGGCTAAATGATTTTCAGTGGTTACAAAAACAACTTTTACATGTTCTTCTTCAGCCTTGTAAGTTTTAGTACAATCATCCACATTTGCAAACATTGTTAGAATTCTTTGCTTTAATTTTCTGCTCCCCAATTCCAATTTTCCACAAAAAAGCATTAACTTTATCACTCGTATCCAACATATGTGATTTGCTCCTTGTAGTTGAAGATTCCAGTTATTTAATTTCTCGAATATGTCGACAAAGTACTTCAATTTCATCACAAATAAACCCGTGCGAAAATTCTAAACATCCGGCCTGTTTTCTTATTCTAGGAAAATGGCGATTTCTTCTCTTAATTCATAAACACGTTGCAATAATTTCCCACGTGATGACCATCTTGCCTCTCAATAAAATAGTAACGCTGCATGTACTGAACTCATGACTTTACAAAGTGCGGAAAAGATTCTCGATTTCAGGGGTGTCATTTTTATATAATTTACTACGGTTATAACCGTAGTTAACACAATATTCAGATCAGGACTCATTTCTTTCGAAGCCAAAGCTTCTCTGTGGATCATGCAATATGTGCACTGAGGCGATTTTTGTTTTACAAGAGCTTGTATACCTTGGAATCTTCCGGAGATTAAACGAGCACCATCGGTGCATATTCCGACGCAATTTTTCCATTTCCTAGTTCATAAAGTCATTTAAAATAAAGTTTTGTTTGCCTGGTTCATAAAATCATTTAAAATGGCAAATAATGCAAGGGCCGTTCTTTTGAGTTCTGTTGGTTTGCAGAAAAGTAGTTCTTCTACTGACATATCACAAAATCGAACATAGGCAATTAAATGAACATCTTTATTACTATTTGTTGCTTCATCAAGCTGTATTGAAAACAATTTGTCTCGCAACTTCGAAAAAAGCTGAAACTGTACATCTTCAGCTATATCACCAATTTGACGAGCGACAGTATCATTGCAATTGCTTTGAAAAATTATCTCCAAACATAGTTTCTACAATCTCAATTGCTGCTGGCTCTTCACCAATGGTATGAGGTTTTTTACATCTGGCTATTTTATATGAAACTTTGTAAAATGCAATTAAAGCTTTTTTTTATTCACAGACAAAATTTCTTTAAAAAATGATTTTTTTTTATATGATTTTAATTTTAATTCGAAGAATTCTCTGGGTTTGTTGACGTACTCACTATGAAGCGTTTCCAAATGTCATTTAAGTTTATTAGGTTTCATGCTGCCAGCGGCCAATGTTTTTGAGCAATGATACACAGGGCCCTTCTTCATTTACTTCAGTACTGGTAAACTCAAAATTTAAGCATTCTTGAGAATATTTTCTTGATTTTATTTTCGGAACCACGCTCGTCTGTGTACTTGTTGAATATAAAATTGCTCAATGTTTCGGCCGCGAAATTCATTACACAATCGACACCGACGTTTAAAGGACCAACAGAAGAGCTCAAACATACCAGGTGTGCTTGTGATTTCTCCAGCAGCGATGACGATCCGTGCATAGATATCTTTCAATGTATTTAAAGGTGTCTGATAAATAAGAGAGAAATCCAAAGGAATGAGGTACAGGGAACTTGGGGGGCCAATCAACAGGTCCGCCACGTCCAATCCACGTCCCAGGAAATGTATTATCTAGTTAGTTATGCACATAATTAAAAAAATGCGCTGGTGCACCACCATGCATTAACCACATGTTCTGGCGTGCAATGACCGGTATTTCCTGTAGTAAATCCGGAAGGACGTGCTGCAAGGAAACAAGGTACTTTGCGCCACTCAGGCGTTCGAGTCCTGCATTTGGCCTTATTATATTGAAGGATCCTGTCGCCCGCAACCGTCTATTAATATTTGCAAAGGTGTTGTGGTGTGGCCAACGCCAACTTGGATAATGCTATTGGTATATTCTGTGTGCTAGCCGTCCATTACCAGTCGCTCGGTCGTAAATTAAATGCATATCTGTATTTTCGTTATTCGTGAAATCTAATATGTTGTTTGCGAATGAAACTTATCGACTATCTGCACTACTCTTTAAGGAATATAAGCTGCTTTTTCCTAGAACAATCAATTCTGCAATGATCGCAGCTTTTATTTACTTGAACGCATGGATAATTTAGATACGAGAAAACTTTTTCTTCTCGACTACCTTGTTCCAAATCCTTGCATTCTTAGGACCATTCTCTTCGCCAGGCTAATTGTCTCTTCGATTTTCACAGAAAAAACGTCTCCTGCGACTCTATGTTTTATGATAATTTTTAATCTCTTTAATGACTACTACGACTTCTCTAAATTTACTTTTCGAATTTGGCAACACCCTCTGTAAACATCGGTACCGATGTTGCAGCGATGTTTTCTCGCAAACATTTTAGTTTTTCTTGAATATCTTAAAACCTCCTCAATTTTCACACTACAGACTTATATCAAATTAAAGAGTATAAAATTCCTTATATTTTCAAGCTTTTATTTTTCTTAAAGTTTTAATATTTTTACAGATAAGTGTTCTAAACTACTTTTTCGTTTTCAATAATTTACGACCCAGTGGGTCATCAAATCGGCATGTTACTTACATGAAAGAAAGCCTTCAAAAATGTGCTTTCACTTAAAAAAAATCATAGTTGGTATTTTTTTTATTAGTTTTTTACGGTTTCCAAAAGTTCACCGACTTCTTATATTTTTACGATTTTCACCCCCCCCCCTAAGCGTCGTTTGGGACCCCATGTTGTATGGTGATTCTTTATCCTCTTGATGCCCCTATCACCCTTCTCAATTTGTCGGTCGAATTCAGAAACACCCTGTATATCACTGGAGCATATACTATGTACTTGTTGTGGAATCTATTGAACCTGAAATTTGATGCAATTTTCAGATTAAATTTATATACCTTTTATTTTAAGTATTCCAGCAGGGACTCTTGATATCTACGGAAACGTGAAATAGCGGGGGATATTTCTATCAACCCACTGTGTTAAGAAATGTTTGATAGAAGGCCCCATAATTGAAATAGCATGCTATTTTACATCCACATGATTCAAAACATGTTGTTGCTGCAATTCGAAAATAACTTAATTATTCTTTTATAATAGTAACATTCGTTATATTATTCGTTTATAGACCTCTGGCAGTATCTTAAAGGGTAAAGGTACCGCACCACTCAGTCACTTTTTTCTTCACGTAATGAAAACGCAACCACATTATTGGAATTATTGCCTGCTCAGTGAAATCTGTAATCTACGAATTAATGTTACAAGCCAACGAAATGGGGGTCTTACCCTTCGACAGAATGCACAGTATATGGATTTCGTTTACATATCCATGATACTTCTACAGTACATGGATTTCAGTGAAGCCCTTGATTTTCTGCGGTAGACACGCAGTATTTTATTTCTTTTTCGGTAATTAATCTTTATAATTTTCCCACATTTTATCCTTATGAGCGGTATGTTGTTCATGATAAAAGACAAGCATTCGACAAAATTTTTTCTTTCATCTAATGTGAGCCGCGGTGGCCTGGTGGTAATGTCTCGGCTAGTGAGCCGGAGGGTTTTAGGTTCGAGACCCGATTGTACAGAAGAACCGTCGTGTAAGCTGGTCTGGTGCACATTAAATATATCGGGACTGAAAGTCCTGCCGCTTGTATGGCGTGAAAGCTTCAAGAGAGGTGGGCGCTAGGTCCTCGTCATCTGACTGCGGTTAAAAATTATGAGGTCCGTTCTAAAATATACCTAGTGTTGCTTTAAAATTGGACGTTATTATAACTAAATGAAACTTCTTTCATCTAATGTGATGGTATTAAAGACGAAAGTGTCTTATATTGAACCAGAACTGCGTATCATGTATTTCCGTAGTTTCAGCAACTGAGATCAGAGTTGAAGCCATAATGAGAAATGCGCGTTATTAGAATAGAAACTCGCTCTTTTGTTAGCGGTAATTATTTTCTCTTTTCTTATTAGTAAGTATAGTACCTGTGCGTGTTTCAGATACTGTTTCAAAGTTCTTTAAGATTTTCCGCAATATATATCGCATTCTAAAAGAAAAATGGGCCGAGGTGTCCAGGTGGTAAGGTCTCGTGGTAAGGAGGTTTCAGGTTCTAGACCCGATTCCATCGAAGAACTCTCGTATAAGCGGGTCTTGTGCACGCTAAATCGGTCGGGGCCAAACGTCCTCCCTTTGATGTGGTGTAGGTACAAGTACACATATTGGGATAGTATTTTTGTATTCACACTATAACTTCACGTTCAAGCATTCTTTAAATGACCTAAATATAGTGACAGAAAAAAAATGCTGTAACATTTAGAAGCATCAGTAACGACTTTCTGATTGCTTATTATCGAAGTGCAACAATCCAAAGGAAAAAACAATCGCCATATGGGAATATTTCCGTTTATTTCATTGAATGCTTCTAAACTGCATTTAATTCAACGTTTAACTTAGCTAATTAATGGAACTGCAAAATATTAGGTTTGAACGAAATCAAATGCTAGAGCAAGTTTTATCAAGGAAACTTCTGTTCAGTCTATGAAAAGACAAAGTAAAAGAGATGGTGAAATAGATATAGACATCAAGTTTAACCGAAAGGAAAAACAAAACTTATCTATCAGAAAACAGATCGTCATGATTTGCGTATGGAAAGTGATATTCATATATTTTTCAAAAACTATGATCACACTTAACTTTATTAAGTGTGATCAACTTTTAACTTTATTTTGCAACTCAATTTCCTTTTTTTTATAATATCGGCAATTTTTCAATTACAATTTTTTTCTTTTTTTTTAAATTTCAATTTTATACACATTTTGTAACAATCCGTTTAACTTTCCGACGAAATTCAAACACACTTTTAGCCGTGTGATTTGGCCTTGATTAAAATTAAGATAAAAGAATTGTTTTACACGGACTCTTAAAGCAGGAATTTTACTTCCGTTTACTACCGTAGTTTAAACACTTTTCTGTAATTTGGACGAACAATATTTTGCAGTAATCTATTCAATTAAACTCATATTTTACAATCTTATCCAGTAACAAGGTGAAATTTAAATATATTTTATACATTGTTAGTTTAAATGACTAAAAAGTCAATAATTCAATCGAAATAAGCTAGTCGCCAAAGGTGTCTGATAAAATATATTTAATTTGCATATAAAGCCCATTTTTCTTCCAGATGCTTTATTCAACATTTAATTTATGAAGCAAATCTTTATTCCTTTCAGTTAAATTGAAAGCAAAATTTAAAAAAAAATATTAAGCAAAATTATGAGCAAAAACAGATCTTATTAAAATCAAACTAATGTATCTAAGTTTAAGATTTTATATAAATCTTCCAGAAACGTTTTCGCTATTGAAATAGTTTTCACAAAATTTAAATATATTAATTCTTCTCAAAATTAAAATTTTAATAAATTTCAAAGATTGAGGAATAAATGAATCGTAGTAGATATCCATTTCCTTTCAGCTATTTATCAGTAAATAAATCATTTCTTGGGGAAATTGCTTGATTAATATTGAATTAAAATACTCAATATAAATTCATTAGAAAATAAGTCATTATAAAGTCAATAGAAAACTCAATATAAAGTCAACTAGAAAACGAAATCAAAGTATTTAGATTACGATTTTTTTTTCTTGTAGCTTATTAAATACACATGTATGATTCAATTTTTTATTTTTCAAAATAAGAATTTTAAAATTATAACCTACTTTACGAAATTTGTTTTCAATTATATCTACTTTACGAAGTTAAATAAAAACGATATATCTAAAAGCTATGAATATTCAAAAAATACAGAAATTACTGCTAATAAAAAAATTCTTCTAATAAATCATCTGCTAATAAAAAAAAGAAACTTTCGTTTTGAAATGAAGTTAACGGGCCATCACTGTTTTAAATATGTATTCAAAAAATCTCTTTGATTAATTAATTCGACTTATTGACTTTTCAGTTACTCTCTTTTCAATTGCCTGGGTCAAGAATGCCATAAATTCAATATAGGACCACTCGATAGATAAACCATCACGTCCGTTGGCAAAAGCAATAAAAACTTCAGCATTGGGGATCATCGATTAGTTGATTAAGAGTTTGCGGAGGGGAAAAGTGTGAGAGGGAGAGGGAAGAATAATGGTGAAGGAATATTGTAGAAAATCGATGTAGACTCCTTAAAAGATTGCGGTGCTCAACTCCATTGTCGTGAATGATTCAGCAGTTCATATTTCTCAGTCCACCTCTCCACTCTGAAAATGTTCATCAACCGAGGAATGTAGGACACTAACCAAAATGGATGTACATTGGCACATTCTTTGATTTTATATTGTACTTTTCATAGTCTCCCATGTTTCATGGGTCATTGATTCTTCGCAAATCGAACTCGGGGCTTTGGTAAATTGCTTTGAAAATCTCATCTATCCGGCATGAGAATGCCCGGGTATTTTTCAAAGGAGTGAGGCAAAAACGATACTTACTTTATGCGTCAAATAACATAGTTATAAATTTTTGAACGCAATGTCTGCAGATAGCTGATAAGAGTTCCATTTAAAGTGCAGTAATATTTCAATATTTTTTTTCATAAAAAAGGAATTTTATATAAATAAAGTGTTTTGTTAGTCATATTAAAGGAAAATTAAACAAAATTCTATTAAAATATATTAATTAATTTTTAATATTTGTGAAATAATTATTTTTTTCAATGCCTTCATTGTTTCAAATTGCGAGAACAGACAACAATAAAAAATAAATAAATTGACATTGAAGAAAATAAATATTTCTTCTATATAAATATTAACCCTTAACTGGGGACGTGCGGTCTGTGAGACCACTAGGGATGAATTTTCGATCACCGCTATTCCATTTTTAGCTCAATTGAATGGATTGACCTTGTAGCTTCCTGTTTTGGGACCTTCAGTAAACGTGCACGTTTTCAACCGATTTCAGCGGAAGCTTTTTTAATTAATTCAGTTATTTCTTTGAGTGCGATCTCTAAGACCGAACCTCCCTGTTAGTGTCCCAGTAATAAACAAGCCTTAGTAGATGGCACTAAAACTTGGGTCCCGAAATATTATTCAATTTACTGATCCTATTATGTAGCAGTGCTTCAGACACTTCTAAATGAAGCAGAAAGTGGGTTTAGTAATAAGAATAATTGTACAGAAGAGTTTTTCGATGAAAGTTCGCATTCAATTGATTCTGAAATGCATGTTCAAACATAATTAATTTTTCTATGTATTTTGAAAAAAAATTATAAAATATATTAATATACCAAGATTAATATATATACAGAATTTATATGTTTATTTTTATACTAGTTCTTAACCCGTATGTTTAAAACGCCCTAGAAAACCGTGTTATGAAAGTCAAGCAAGCCGATAAAAAAAAGGGCCAATTTTAACCATTGTCATTTTTTATTTTTCATATAATTGTTGAATTTTAAATTATATTGTCTTCTACATACGTTCATATACTGTAAAAAAAAATATGATTTAAAAAGTAAAGTAATATGTTTTTCCAGAGTTTTATTTATTATAACATGTAATTTGAGAAGAAAATGTATGTTGCAAAGCATTTATTTTTTTAATGATAATATATTTTGAAAAATTTCTAAAACGTATCTATATATCAAGAAAAATATCTGCAAAATTTATTGGCAGTTTTTCATGCCAATATATTCATTAGAAAATTTAATTTGAGTGTAAGTGAAATGCGGTTTCGTAGACCGCACCTCTCCAGTTAAGTCCTAAAATTTCACCTCCCTAGTTAAGAGCTAATAATCAGGATTTTGATTAATAATATTGCTACAGGATTTTATACGGAATTAATTTTATTACTTAACATTATTTCTGTAAAACATTTGGTTCTAAAATGTACTGAATTAAAACTGTTCACTACCAGTCAATAATTTTTATATAACACTTTTAAATGTAAATAAAAAAAACCAATGTATATTCCACACTGTAAAAACCAATGATTACCATAATGTGTTCTTTTAAAGTTACTGTCGCATTTTAAGTTCCATTGGAAGAGCATTTACTATTTTACAAAGCAAAAACTTATTAACAGTATTTCTAAATGATTCCAATTCACTAGTCTTGAAGCATTTTTATTTAAAATTTATCTATGTAGGCCTATTTGCATTATCTGTCTTTAAAACATTAATGAATATGTTGGTCTTCATAAGGAAGAACGCTCGTAAATAAATGTAGGATTGAAAATTTTTATTATGCTGAATTAAATAAAGGCTTCTATTTCATAATTTTTAAGTATCTCATGCCCAGAATGCCTGACTTAGTGACAACAATAAATTCCAGTTTCTCTTTTGTCAGTGATACTAATACCTATACGTCATTTGTCCTTTTATTCCTTTTTTCTCGGACCTTTTATGTTTTCTAGCAAATCCTGATGACATTACCCTCTACCAATAAACCAAATATATCCCTTTATATCTTCTAGATAAAAAATTGCTATCATAGCATAAAACACGCATATTTCGCTAAAGTAACACATGTAGTCATACCTAAAAGAACTCGCAAAATCCAACAGCAGACAAACCTCGTTATGACCATAAAATAAATGACTATTTACGCGTAATGGCAAAACTTATCTCTACAAAATTAATGGACTGCATACTTAATTATATCAATGCTTTTGTTATCTGCATTTTTGTAGAAACAACTTTTTAGATAAATTTATACCATTTCTTGGTATTTTATACGATGAATTAAACATAATTCCTTACTGAAGTTTTCAAGTGTTAGGCTTAAACTATCTCTTAAAGTTGTTTGTGGACTTTATCGCCTTAAAACCAAGTTGTTATTTCGTACTTTCTATGGTAGGTAACGTCGACCACAGATTTCTTTCGCTTTCTAAGCTTCTTAAGACGTGAAATCCTTTGGATGTCAGCCAAGAAAACTATTTTTTCCCTCACTTTTTTGTTTTAATGATGGTGCTTGGTTTTGCTATACAGCTTTAAAGAATTCTATAAAGAAAGTAGTTTTGCTATGTAATCGTTTTCAACGAGCAAAAATGCTTCAAATTTC
>JAPMOR010028638.1:0-17415 GCA_026543865.1 Argiope aurantia
AGCGGCTGATAATCTGTGAGAAGGAAAAGATTGCTTACAGCAAGAAATTCATCCTTATCGACTTTATTCGCATCAAAAGACATTCGTAGAGGGATGATCCCTTTTTCAATGCGTAGAAATTTCGATGTTTGTTTCATGGAAAAAAAAATGAAACCATTCGTTTGATTTGTATCATCAGCTGCGTAAGAGTTTCAATGAATGCAATGTTCGAATCTGAAAACAACATCAAGTAGGTGCGTTCTGTCAGCCTGCAAACATTATTGGACTGCAACTCTCTCGTTTTGCCCCGTCAGACATCGGCACGTGGCATGGCATTCGATTCAGACTACATTCAGGGATAAAGAAACGACGCTATACTGCGCTATTCTCCGGGGAAGCAAACCAAATATGGGGATGGGAAGTTTCTGGTTGATTCTTGTTTCTCAGTTGGAGAAAATGATAATGCGAAAGAGGGCTATCTTCATTCCGATGATGGGGCGCGTCTAATGCTAGAAGGATTATGCAGTCACTGGTGGTGGCCGTTAGGACTCACCCTTAGTTCCTACTATCGTCCTGATATGACGATTGTCACTCCGTATATTTTATTGCAGGTCGGGGAAGGGAGGCTCCCCTGTGATTACACTACTGAGAAAGACAAAGTGGAAAGGACAACGATTAGATGACATATTGCTCAATATTTACGTTTTTAATAGCACGATGATATCGTAAGTTTGATTTCAATATGGTTCATGTACATAATAAACGAAACATGTGTAAGGCTATTAAAATGTACAGCCTCTAATGTCTATCACAATTTGATGCTTAAAAATTCTTTATTAAGAAAATCATAAACAACAGGTTATACGTAATAAATTTCATTAAAATTAAAAACAACCAATATTTTCGGTAAATTAGCTGATCGTCAAATACAATTAATTAGAAATAAAAGCCTCTTCTTTTTTTTGGGGGGGGTGCATAATTTTAAATCATATTATTTAACAAAATCTAATTCCAAATCGAAAGAGCCTTCTTGTTATTACTCCTTGCAAATCAAAATAGTTCGTCTCAGATTACTTTATGTGATAAGAGAAAATAGCTCACAGGTGGTAAAAAAATCGGCGAAAAATGCAAAGAGGCGAATGTTAGTAAAGAGTGTATTCTATCATAACCGAATAACTGCTGCGTCCATTGACATTAATTTCCAATTACATACGATAATGAATCATTTCTGTCCTAAAATGAAAAAATTTTTTTGTAAGTGGACGTACTTTTTCTTATATTTAGGTTTTGTTTTAACATTCAAATAATACTTTTCGTGGTTTTATGGATTGAAATAAATCAAATTTACATTCTAAAGAAGGGTCAGAGCTTTGTTTCAAATTAAACGTTAATTTAAATAGATTTTAATATAATAAAAAAATTCAACATTTTAAAAAAGTTATTTTTAAACCATTTTAACTCTAATTTATATTGCACAAACTTTTTCTAATATTTATCAGTATTTGCCAAATGTTTTTTTTAAATTATGATTATAAGGATAATGCGCCAATTTCAAAGATAAAATATCTTTCATGTTGTTCGCAATTTTATTAATAATGATATTCAGGCGCCCCTTATGACAGTGAGGGGGGATTTTTCTGTTAAATTAGACTTGCTTGCAATTCTGTGAAAATTGTTTTAATATACGACTTCGTTCTTTCCTTTAGATTATAGATACTTCTATATAAGCCTTTTACATTTAATATATTTATTAATATTATCCTTAAGAGTAAAAAAGCTCATTGCCTTAAATCCATCAACCTTATTTAAATGTTTTATGGTATTTTATCTGCAAGAATAATTGAATATTTATTTCGTGGGCTAAATTGTACGATTAGGCAATAATAAGAAATATTTTGCTATCATAATTTGAGATCACATTACTAAGAATGGTTTTAACTTTTTCGTGCTGCTGAAAATGAAAATGAAATTTAGTACACTGGCTCTGTCCGGATTAGTTAAAAATCGAAAAATAAAATGATGAAAAACTACGGGTTTTATAAAATAAAGTGGATAGTATAAAAAAGTATTCGAATTCTGAGAGAATTTCACTTGAATATTCATTCGGATATTTTAAAAGTACTTAGAAGAACAGGCGACCTTTAATGAGGAACGACCAAGAGAGCTTGTTGCAAAAGTATGTTGACCGGTTGGCAGATTTCGTAAGAGTACCAAATTCTTTTTAATTATCTCAAGTAGAACGTAAAAAGATTTTAATGAATTGAATGAAACACGAAAAAATCAGTGAACTAGGACAGCTTTGGAATCTCTAGCATCGGTTGGTGTTTCTCTCTGGAACATCACGAATCTCTGGAGAGCTGAATAAAATTCTGAAAATGATTCTGGAGGAAATGGACAAGTTTTAAACATTGCGTACATGAACTATTAAAGTGTATTTACTAATACAAGTAACTTAAAAATCAACTATTATAGTTTTAATCTGAAAATAATGAAAAATATTTTTTGGGGCAGGATTTTACCACGAATATCTCTTTGTTGTATTCGGACTTGAGCAGTATGCCTCATAATGATAGAAAATATTTTTAAAAAGTGGCACTTTTACAATTTTTCTCCTTTTAATTCTGCACACACACACAGAAAAAAAAATCTGCTGAGCGCGCTGTCATCAGTTTTTACCTTCTTTTTTATTGTTATACATTGATCATCCAGACAGAGATCAAAATTTTTCTGAGAGGAAAATAAAGTTGTTTCAGATCATTATTCCTCCTAAACTGGGAGCAAAACAGTGTTTTTATGTTCCTGCTTATTTGGTATTATAGCAAAATGAATTAATAAAAACAAGCCCCTTTTCATAATTGAGTTAGAAAGGACATTGTTGACTATCGCACGTAATCAAAATTTGTGTCGAATCAACCTATTAACCGATAATTTATTTTGAAACATTGTAATAGAATATTGCCATTGAGAACACGTAAGTGTAGAAAATATGAAAATTCCAGCAGATCAGGAAGGGAGTGATTGCTCATGTTGAATCAAAGCAAAGGAATTCCGGCACGCTTTTGCACACTCCTAATGGCACTTGGCGGAGGACCCCACCTTCCGCGTGTGAATCACCTGCGCGTGCTGTGGAGCGAGACAGCAGCCAAGTTCAAGGCGAAAAAGCAAGAAGAATCGGTGAAAAATGCTCGCGAAAAACAACAAAAGGTCCCGAGCGGAACACAGCCTCAAGAAATACTCGCTCTCAGGGAAATTAATTTCAAATGGCTCTCAGTTGCTTCAGTATTTTATGGGTCTGGAATGCAGTAGAACGTTTCAAGAGCTCGTGACCCAGCTTCTTAAAATGCTCGTGGTTAAAATGAAAGTTTCGGTGCCTGGAATTTTGATGTAAATTCACTCTTCTTGCTCTTTCCGTTTCTGGGTATGTCCACATAATTCCAAAAATGGTCTTTAAGCCTTCGACATCCCACGGTTGAATTTTTGATAATTGCAACACTTTTTCAAATGGAAAGAAATAACTGACAATAATGGCCATTTTTTCACTTTATTCTGCCATAATAAATTAAACTGACATTTTGAAATTTATGATAGTTGATTATATTATTTTTAATACATATGCATTAAGCAGATAATTATACAACGGCGCTACCATCTGGACAAGCTCTCCATTTTCTACGCCATTCTAATTCTATTTTGTATAGCCATTGGTTTATTCTAACTAGTTCGGAAATGTCTTTCTTTTGATCAGAAAGGCATTTTGCGGTGATCACTGATGAGGATCGAATGAATATCTCTTCTTCTTTCAACTACTGAAAGAAATTCATGCCAATAGTAATTGCAATCCATGAATTTATTTTAATTTCATCTGCGTTTTCTGTAACGATAAATTTATAAACAGAAATATTGTCTTTTTTTTTTTTTTTTGAAAGATGAATACAATAAAATAAGCCTGGATAAATATGGATTTCCGAGGGTATAGAAAATTAGAGAAAAAATGTTCTGAATATTATAGCATACAAATGTAAAGGCCAACGTACACACGAGTCAGAATTAATAAATGAATCCTTAACGTTTTGATTAAGTTGAAAATGTACCCTGTTCATTAGAGGAAGAAATCTCATAATGTGCTACAGCCTAAATTTGCTAATCTTCATTTTGAAGACTAATCAATAGCGAGAATGATACTTAAACTGGCGATCTCCTCACCAAACTTCCCGCCATATCAGCAGTAGAGCGTTTGACACTTGACATCCAATAAACATGAAAGGAATCACTTACAGTTTGGATATTTTGGACCTAAGACCTGAAGATCCTGACGCTAAGACCAAGATACCGCGACCTCATATATGGCTTTAAAAAAGAGACATAAACTCACTGAAGTTCGTCACCGAGATATCCACTGCGATTAGTTTCCCATCGAAACACCATCGTATGCTGTGTTGCTCATCAGTGAAATAATCACTCATAATCTTCTGCATGATGTAGGTGTGAGAGAGAGGGTAGTTGGCATATTGCCTTTTAAAAGCAACAGAATTTATTTTCATTCGTTTAAGAATACACCATGCAAAAAAAGCTCATCACTTGCTCCCAGAGCCAAAAATTTCCGACAACATCACTATTTGTATCTTTGAGATCCTTTCAATTAAGTGCAAAAAAACTGTCTACTGCTCCCAATCTTTTAAAAATTCTATGAATAGACTTAGAAAATACTAATCTTACTCTCGCAAAGTGATTATAAAGAATTTATTCAACAAAAAAGTATAGAAACATCTGCTGCCCACACAATTAGCGTAACATCTCTTTGCGTCGAAAGTTCCAGAGTAACTGAACCGTAAACTTACTTGATTAAGAGTATATCTGAAAATCCACATTAACACTGATATGCAAAATTGTAGCACAAACACGGAACGAGAACTCTTGAATGAGTCATGGAATCAGAATGAGTCCTAAGGAAATGAGAGAGAGCAGTTCACCTTGACTTTTACTCGTAACGCACTTTCTATTTGAGAATGCTCTTCAACTTCCGGCCCTCGCATTTAGAGGTAGAACACTGTAAAATTCGTTTTCTCATTCCCTCTCCATATCCACAACATAAACATGTGGCTGGCAATAATATAACCCACACATGTTCCAAAAAAAGTAGAGAAAAAAAAGCAGCATATATTGATAGTCAATCCCATTTGAATGATTATTGGAAGGTGCAGATAATGAACCTTCAGTTTTCTTCTGGTGCCTGAGTACAGCAATAAGAATAATTGTTGCCTCTAACTAGAGATCTTCACAAGATAAGTGTTCCAAGATGGTTGGGCATTTTCCTGAAGGTGAACTCATGGGTATACATGCGTTTTATGATGCAAGCCAACAGGTTTATGCTACATGCGTATTCTTGAGAATTCACCGAGGCAACCAAACAGAAGTTCGTCTAGTGAACACTCGAAGTAGAGTTGCACTAATTAAAACGGTCACTAGACCTCGTTTAGAACTGCTTGCTTGTTTAATAGGGGCAAGATTACTGTCCACTGGGATCATGGGTCTTAAACTTTATGATGCCGATATTTACTGTTGGGCAGCCATTCCACGAGCACTTAATGCTGCAGATCTAGTATCACGAGAGTGTTCAGGAGAGCAATTATTACATGAGAAATGGTTGGAGGGACCTTTTGGTTGTAGGAAAACGAAACCAATTGGCCCAAATCTGAGGAGGATCCAAATGAGGATTTGGTTAATTCAGAGCAAAGAAAACTATTGTAACTACTTTAACGAAAATTGGTGAAAATTTTGATTAATTCTTTAAAGAAAATTGTACGTATGTTAACTTGGATATTCAGATTTTATAAGTTAAGAAAAATATCTAATGATTCCTCAAAGATTATCTTTTTCGGAACTGGAAAGGGATGAAATGATTTTTATGCTTTTGATTCAAAAGGAATCATTCAAAGATCTAAACGATGATAAACTCAAAAAATATAGGCCAATAATCGATTTTAATGGTCTAATCAGAGCTAGAACTAATATTTCTAATCGAGATGATACAAATGACTTTAGGTTTCCTATTATATTACTTTCAGACCATGTAGTAGTTACGTTATTGATAATTAATGCTCATAATGATCTATTACATGCTGTTATTTCTGTGTTAATGTCACATTTACGAGAAAAGTATTGGATCATTAAGGCTCATAAGACGATACATAATTGTATTAGAAAATGTGTTAAGTGTCAAAGATTTAAAAGTAAAAAGTGTGATGTGTTTGCAGGTATTTTGCCACAGGATCAAGTATGTGATGGAGCTGCGTTCGAAATTGTGGGTATTGATCTTGCAGGACCCCTGTATATAAAAAAATGGTCAAAAGGCTTACATCGTCTTTTATACCTGTGCAGAGTATAGGGCTATCCATATAGAGTTGATCACATCCTCAACAACTGAAGTTTTTTTCCAGCCATTAAGGCATTTCATTGCTTGACGCGGAAGACCTACCATAGTTACTCTGATAACGGCACGAATTTCAAGGGAGCGGAGAGACTTTTACATACTCTGAATTGGGATGGTATGCTCTTAAAGGCAGCAGTAGAAAAAAATCCTTGGAAGTTTAACCCTCCATCTGCTGCCTAGTGGGGTGGATGGTGAGAGTACCTCATCCAGATGACGAAGGGAATTCTAATGAAAGTTCTTGGTAGAGCTGCTCTTAATTACGAAGAATTGGTAACAACGCTGTGTGATTGCGAGAGAGTGATTAACTCAAGAGCACTCCGTATATCCGAAGAAATTGATATTTCTCCCTTCAGACCCGAAATGTTCTTGCGAGAGATACCAAAGTATGGAGTTCCCGAATTTGACACTGTCGGTAAAGAAAAATTGGGTAAAAGAGCCAAATATCTGCATAAAATGAGAGAACAATTTAGATCAAGATTCCGCATTAAATATCTCGGACAATTACGTCAACATTCTATTGGAAACTATAGAGATAAACCTCTCGAGGTGGATGAAATCGCTCTTCTGGAAGACAATAACAAAAAGCATGCCTTTTGGAATTTAGCTCGTGTGGTAAAGTTAATACCTGGAAGTGATGGTCATGTGGAAGTCTTGCCCTTGTCAAAATTGAACATTCAGGATTTTTAAGACTTGTTCAAAGGTTGTTTAGACTGGAAATCAATAATTTAGTTGTGGGAAAAGATGATGATGTTATTCCACTAACTACCAGTCGTGGTAGAATTGTAAGGGCACAGCAACGTTTTTAAAACGTTCTGTTCAAATTGAATTATGTATTGAAATTATTATAAGTAAAGTGTCAAGTTTCTTATTGTGAGATAATTTGTAATAATGTATATCTCAATTAAAGTGCCATGTATTCATTGTGTTCCTTTAGTATTTTGAAAGTTCTTAAATTTAGAGATGTTTTGAGTGTCTATGACATGTTCACTCAAAAGGTGGGAGGATATGTCGCATCTAACTAGAGATCTTTCCTCCCTTCGAAAATTGATTTGCCATTCTCGTTGAAGGAGAAGGAAGAGGAGATAAAAACAAGCATGCTGTATTTTTTCAGTCAATAATATTGGGTGAGTGGGTGAAGAATATTTTGTTTTTAATGCCTTGTTGGAATTTTAATAAATAGTATTTTGGGGCAACTTGAACAGCCTACTTATTTCTCCATCCTGGAATTTCTGAGATGGTTAAGTAGATATAAGTATTCACCACAATCGCGGAAGGAGAAAAAAATGAATGCTGCAAGTTTTTGAGAGAGACCATCAAATAATGTGATAAGAAGCATCAAAAATGCGAGTGTGGTATTCTGAAATAAAGTATCGAATAATTTCAAACAAATGCATCAAATTCCCAATATAGAAAATTATGTAGTGCTTGATTTTTCAAAGGACAAAGACATGGAATTATTCCTACGCTTGATAAAATAAGCACCATTAGAAACGTGGACATACTCGGTTTCTCCAATCTTTCTCTCGTAACCGAAAATGCATCACATCATGGGGTGACCGGCTGTAATTAAAAAGAAATGCCTCGTCATATTTTTTATCAAACTTATAATTCTGTTTTGCAAGCAACAGAGAATTAAAAACTTAAAGCAGTGAGTCACTTTTGCATTAACATTTTTCTCATATGAGTTGAAATGATTAAATAGTTGATAAATGAAAATATTAATTTGTGACATACATTTTGATTGAACAATTAATTAGTAAAAATAAGGATCAAAGTTAAATTTTTCTCCCGAATTCCTTACACTTATTAATATAGATTCATTCATACCAATTCATAATGAATAATAAAAAATACTTATTGCGTTTGACTATATAAAATTTTGTTTTAACTTTTTAACTTGACTTTAAATCTTTTTAAAAATTTAAATTTAAAATTTGATGCAATGAATACACGTACTAAAAACTGATGTATACTTGTAAGTCCATATATCATCTATCTATCTATACTTATAATAAAGCTGTGGCTGTGTGTGTATTGGCGCTCTACAGGCCAGTACATTTGACTTAAAGCTATCATATTTGGTACATGCATACCATGGAGGTAGAAAATGTGCACCTGGCAGCTATTTGGAGGGGGGGGGGATTTTTAATTAGGATTTTAATTAATTGATATTTAAGCGAATTTTCGGTGTTTTTTCACGAAAATTACCGAAAATATTATCCCACAAAAATGTCTTTTACATCAAGTTAAAGTTCAAAAAATTATCTTTTTAAGAATATCTATTTTTTAACCTACAAATTAAGTTTCTATTTTCAATGAATTTTTTTAAAAATATTTAACCATATTTTTCAACAATTTATTTTGAGCAAAATAAAAAATAAAATTTAACCTGCACGAGCACATTACGCGTGCATGGGAAAAAAATTAGCTTTTATCAACGTGTTGCCAGCACATTTATAAAAGCTCAAATTTAAAAAAATAAGTTAACTGTTACTGGAAATTAAATAAAGAAAAGTGTAATATTCAGCACTGTCTGTATGAAATGAAATAAATGTAAAAGAAGGAAGAGCTCCATATGATACAGTATATTTGGAACCATGATATAAGTGGTATTTCAAAATGATTTTCGAAAATGGGGGAAAAAATTGAAATCTGCTATTACAAATTTCAAGTTATCATATGAGAACATTATTTTTTTAAGTTGCGTGGTATCAATCCAGTGAAACGTCATATTCTCACATGACTCATATTTCGCATTACCCAATATTTAGGAAAGTGATCGTTTTTTAACTATCTCACAATCAATCGAGTTCAAAAATTTTTTTCTCGAGGCCAGAAGTTTTTGTTTTTGTGAAAACCTAATTTAAACAGATTTTAAGCAATCACGTGACTATCAGATTACGCATGCGTCGATATTTAGAAAACGATGTTTTTCCCCTATCTCAAAATTGTTCTCAAAATAAATGCAAAAAAAAAAAAAAAGATTATTATGATCTTTTAAAATGTCTGCAGCATTAATTCGATAAATCAGCTTTTTTTTTTAAAGAAAAATATGGTTTAACATATATCCTTTCAATTCAGAGCCTAACGGCTGACTTGTAAACCTTTAAAAAACATGATTCCAGAGATTGGTCAAACAACAACAACAGCAACAAAAAAGCTAAGGATTTCTAGCTAAAATGCACAATCTGCATAAAACTTCTCATCACCTTTTTTAGAAACTGCCTAATGTAGCCTACTAATACAAGGAAGGAATCATTCGCCTGAATCTTCAATAAACCAGAAGAAAATTTCGAAACTAAGAATACAATGAAAGACCACCAAGATATGGCGTCTCGAACAACGACTACCAATGCCTCTAAAGAAATCAAAAATTTAGAATTTACTGTTGTTTTTTTAACTCATTGAAGAATGGAAAAATGATCTTGGACAAATTTCCCATCAACAGAAGAATCTTGGAAAAAAAGGAAGGAAATTGAAGACATCACCACAGATCTCTATCCTTGCTTTCAGACCAGCCAGCGAATTCTTTTAACCTTAATCTTCTTAAAAATCTCTGAATTCTGTACAATTTTTTCTTCTCTTTATTTTCTCAGTCTGTTCTTAAAGTAAAGACACTCCTTTTATGTTCTATAACTACTATTAATGTGCTCAAGTTTTGATTCATCTATGACATACAACTGATGAAGTGTCGTCATGGAAATTATATTATAATCCTAGGCCCTTCTTATAAATTATTAAAATTATATGCTAATCTATTCTAATGCAATCTACCTTACATGTTTATATTACAAGAAATGACATCGCTATTTTTTTTAGCTTTTTAATTTATTCCAATTTTGAGTGCCAATGCAATATTCCTTTTAGTAATTCGTTGCTTTCAAGCAGTTTATTTTATCCATAATAAATTTGTATTTGTGTTTTATATTTGAACATTTTATTTGATTTTAACAATCAAATCTAACTGAAATTAGAAATCTCTAACTGTAATCGTATGAAAAAAATATTGTAATATGTGTATAAATTTTATTCGTCTTAATTCGCCTCAGATGTAATAGTCTCGAAACTGCGTCTTTGTTTTGAGATCGGGGGGTGGGGTGCATAGAAGATCCGTCGGGCATACGAGTCGAATACCTTCACCTAACCTAGACAAGAAGGAATCTGCCTGCGGCTTGCCAACAATTTTTTTTTTCAAAAGTTATGTAAACCTGCTTAGATAAGTAGAGTGAAAGATAAGTGATAAGGAATACTACCTAAGCAAGAATTTAATTTTGTGTTTAATCTGTTCAGTCCCTGATCGAAGCTCACTCGAGAATTTCAGAGTGTTTGATTTTTATCAGTGTTAAACCTTCTGTTTATGCAACTGATGATCCTCAAACAATGAACTATCCAGTGCTCAGAGTGTGAAGAGAGATAACGAAACAAAGCAATCTACGCTGGACAGAATGATAGCGAAGGAAGTGATAGCTGCGTTGGAAAAGGAAGATAGTAACTAATGGTTACTGCGATATTTGCACACTGTTTTGTGGAGTGAGGTCACGGCATATTTCGGTGGTCGGGTCGTTATCAAATTCTGATCGAAGAATGTTATCAGCGAATGTTGTTTAGAAAAGTGAAGCGCGTGGAAAATCGACCCGCTTCAAATTTATTTCTACTCTTTTTCCCTAGCAATCGTTTGAAGACTAGTGATGTGGGGGTGGGGTGTTCTTTGGAAGCGCCTAGGCTCAATGGTCTTTTATCTTCCGCTCGACTGGATTGATGAATATGTGACAAACATTATGTTGAGAATAATTTTTTTAATATACATGACGCTTAATATTTTAAATTATTTGATTAAATAAATTTTTTTCAGTAAAAGTGAGAAATAATTTTAAAAAAATACGCATTAGGATGAGTCAAGGCTCTAAAACTTAGATCTTACTTGTCAGGATAAGTACATTGGCCATTAGCGGGTTCAGTTTCGTCACGTCGGTGGGTCGGGTCATGGGTTAATGCATTTATTCGTTAGTGGTAGGTGATTTAAGCGTTTCGGCCAGATTCCCAAACATCATCTTTTGTTTGAGGACTGATCGATGAGATTACTTTACTTACTTTTTACTTAAACATTTTTGGCGCATTAAACACTCTAAATTTAAAACAGTTTTGGAAAGAAAAGTTTCATACAAGAAAATTTTCACTAAACAAATTATTTTACTTAAAAAGAATTAGTGCAAAAAATTTACCTACATTTGTTACCAAGGTCTCAAGATTCGTTTATTCATTTTTTCTAAAAAGTTTTAAGAAATTAACCCAATTTATATTACTAGCCGCCTTCGATGATTAACTAATTCATTGATATTAACGGTCTTTAAAATTTTCGATTAAACTAGCCGCCTTTGACGATCAGCTTATTAGCCTAGATTATTAAATCTTTAGGCTGTTAAATGATTCATATGAAATGCATCTTTTTTTTAATATTTTGTTTTTGTTTTGATTGAAAAACAAATTCAGTTGAATCATTTTACTGCAAACTAAAAAAAATGTGTATGTGCGAAATAAAAGCAGAAGTGAAAATACTACTACGAAATTAACGGTTGGTTTTATAATATTAACGATAGAAGTTTTGGTGGATGAGCTTGAATTCCATCAGAATAATTCAAAACAAATTGTGTACCAAATTGAATTTTAAAAATAAAGGGAAATTATATTGAAATGAAGCTGATATTAATAAAAGGGTGATTTTTTTAGTCTTAAGATTATACAAACCCATTTTTGTAAAATAATTATTTTAGGAGTTATGAGTGTCAATTTCCGCAAGCAAGTCATCTGTGACAGTTAAATCTACATTTGCGCTCGATTAAACTATGTCTGAAGCCTTTTCCTCGATTTCTTTTATAGCTTCTTTCATCTGACTGGATTAACTTTTTGGTGATGCGGCGAACCCTCCCCAGAATATTTCAAATAATATTTTTCGTAATCCATTGACTAGCTGAAAGAAGCGATAAAGTTATTGTCTCTGTAAAAGCGTTCAATGAAACAATTTGAAATTCGTACAATGGTTGTTTACATTTGATTATTGCCATTCAACTATAAGTAAATAAGAGTGATTTCTGTTCTATATACGTTAGCGTTTATATGTATGTATAGATATATTATGTAACTTGGTCTTAATGGCTTTTTGATAAAAATATTTTTAAGTTTCAAATTTTTATAGTCATAAAACTATTTTAGAAATCTTACCGCATTTTGTTCATTGCTACGCATTTTACAAATTTTTTGTTATCTCTCTTTAAATTGAAACTTTAATTTGAAACAAAAACGTTTAAATTTTAACTAATGCAAAAACGTTTTTGATAAACCAAACTTGGTTTTCAAAAAAAAAAAAGTATGAGCTTAGGAAAGAGGATATATATGTAAAAATTTAAAATTCGCAATTCATCAGAACATTTTTTGACTCATGTTACATAAAATATAGTTATTTAATTTGTTTAAACCATTTTGTTAGCAAATGTATGTCTATTACTGAAAGTTTACAAATAGTCTATTGGGCCCTGATTAGAGTGGATATCTTCTATATATTGCCTTAAATAAAACTTATTTATTAAATTAATGATATAAATATTGTAAAAGATCTGTAAAACTTTGTCTAGCATTTATTTTTTTAGAAAATATCATATTTCATATTTATTTCATTTCATACAGATATGTGCTGAAATTTTAAATTTTAATAAGCATAATATACTGTTTGCAGTGAGTTATCTTAATTAATAAACTAAAAAGAAAGAACTTTTAAATGATGAAGGTTTTATGATACATAAATGATTTCAAAATGATACATGCTAGCATACTCATTAAACTTTAATTTGAAACAAAAACGATTAAATTTTTGTTTTTTGGTAAACAACAAGCATTATCAAGCACCCACAAACATTACCATATACAATGGCAAAAAATGAAAGTTAAAATGAAGCTATGAAGTGTTATCATATTTTGTACACGTCCCTTTGACAGCTAGTGAGGATTGAGATGTCAGATGCACAAGAACCCCCAACGTAATTGCACAATTATTATCAACGCTTATTGTTATATAACCACTTAATTGCAAACAGAGTGAGGGGAATACTCGCCACCATTCGTCTAAGTCAGCGGTTCCGGATTTTTTAGATTTTAGCAAGCAGAGGAGGTTAGTTCAAATTAAGTCTGTAGCAGCATAGAAATTAGACAAATGTAATAACAGTAAGCTGAAATTTAAAAACAATCATAAGATCCTTTATCAACTCTAAAAGTAAAACAGATTTTGTTATTCCGAGTTTTCACCATTATTTGCTTAATTTCATAATAACTGTGTAATCGTCTGATTTTTTAAATACTTCATTAAATAAATTTTAAAAAAATACTTTCGCCTCCATATAGTTTTCAGAAACACTAACAACTTTGCCTGTTTGAAGAGAAGTATCCAAAAATTGCATAGATCATCTCTAGTAAGACTTCAGAGGCCACAGAGGTAAGGTTCTGATTTTGTGGCCGAATGGTGCCAACCACGAATTCTGAAGCACCATTGTGGAAGCTGGGGCCTAGATACGCCGAGGCCAAGAGCGCCGCCACGAGTGTCGTATAGAAGAGGGAGAGTCAAGTTAAGTGTTGTCCCCTCATTTAACCGCGATGAAAAGTTATGAGATTTGTCGCTAAAATAGCGGTGTTTTGTTTTAGACATCGGACCTTAATTTAGCTGTTACATCTGATTTTTATTTAAAAAAAAAAATATTTTACACTATTTTCTAAATGGGCTATTTTTAATAAAAGATACTATTCAATAACTCGTTAAAACTTTTTCGGATTGCATTTTTTGGAACGGGAAATTATAGTATCAAAAAACATTAAAAAAATGAGTTTCCTGATGCTTCCAATTTAAAAGCATATATAAAAGTAATAAATATATACAAATGAATAGTGTCAGATATAGGATAACCATAACTTCTGGATTTTAGCTTTTCAAATTGGAGAAGCAGAACATGATATTATGGATCAAATAATTTGTTAAAATTCTTCATGACACAGTTTAAAACAAAAATACGTATTTAAAAGTTAATTGTTTTAAACTATGAATACTATAATATGTGAATACGATAATATATATACTATGAAGCTATGAATGAACTCCAATATGCAACGGAAATAAAAACTTAATTTATTTGATTGCAGTTTGTTAAATATTTTCAAATCAATTGAAACTAATTAATTAGACAGTTAACTGACCAAGTCAATTAACAATTAATTGGATTCGAACATTATAATTCCAAGTGGGTCGTATTATATCAAAATTATTTCTAATTAATTCAGTTTAAATTTAAATTAACAAATATTGACAGAAGTAATTAAATAAATTGACAAAAGCAATAAAAATAGATATTTCAACTTAGTTTTTAAATATTGTTGTTGCAAATATTTTTAAAATTGATGAAAAAAATTGATATGTAATAGACAGTGAATTCGCAATGTGAAACATTCATTGATTGATGGAAAACATTTGCATACTTAGTCATTAATTATGTGTTTGTGATAGAAGAGCCTTCAATCTTAATTTCAAATTACTTCAAAAAATGAATCAATCTACGATTAAGTTATTAAATAATAAGTAAGAAAGGAGTTAATAATGATTTCATCAATTAAAATTGATAGAAGGATCAAAGTACAAAAAAAAAAGAAGAAATGCGAAATTTAAATAATTGATAATCATTAAAAATGCCATTGGAAAAACTAAGAAAAAATACTTTAAGAAATTTGATCATAAAGGGATAGTAATAATATAAATTTCTTAAAAAACAGGTTTTCATTGACTGATAATCGCTTAATAGCTTAAAAAATGTCTGCAAGTTATTACTTGATGAGATTCGTTCAGAACGCAAAGTACTCATTGATGACCAAGACTCTTCGGGTTTTTTTTGTTTACTCAATTTTTCCGTATTTGAGTGTAGGCTAAACGTGATTAGGATAAGTGTAATGACAAGAAAGGGTCGGGAATGAGTTCTGTTAATGTGGTTAATCAAAGTTGATAAAATTAATCACGGATGTTTCCTGCAAGTAGAATAGGATTCGAATTTGTGCCGAATATTGTGATCAATCCATACGGAGCACTACAATATATATCAAGAGTAATATAGGCCATTTTCTGTGTACTAAGAGGAATTTATAGTAATGAAATAATTTTGTACAATACTGGCAAATTCCGCTGTATAATATTAGTAGGTAGTGAAAATAGCGGAACTCCGTAATATTCTTATGTTTAACATTGTTCCAACACTTTAAACAATATTATACAATACTGTATTTTTTTGTTTTTTTTTTAAATTTTGCAATATTACACATTATAGTATCACACTACTATAAGATATAAAGTTACTTTTTTGCTAAACACTAATGATGACGTATAACTAGAGAAAACATACCTCTCAGCAGTGCGCATTCCATGAGCTTTAATTACACCAGCCCAAATTCTTTATCTATACATTTTGGTCGTAAAACATGAGCTTCAAACCGATATCAGTGACACTAGGAGGTGAGTGTGCAGCAGATGCAACTCATCCAGGGCCGACTATCTAGAAGGTGCGGCGGATGCTCCGCGAATGAGGGGGCCTCAGTGCGGTCAAGGACTAAAATAATGTTCTGGACGGTAATAGCGGGATGGAAAAAAAAGAGGGGGATAAATTTAACTGGAGCAATCGATGGGTTTTGAAATATACGATGTTTACAGATATATTACAATTTAGTGCAAGTGTGAAATATATTATAAGCATAAAGTAGGATCATTTACCTCGCCTACTAGGTTAAATTGCGCAGATTACTTTGATAATTAATACTATAAAATGTTTAATATCGTTAGATCTTATCATGTTCATGCCAGGAAAGTATCCTTATGGGTGTCAAGATTCGGTTTCAAAAAAGAAAATTGGTAGAAAAGAAAAAAGAAAAGTTAAATTTCAAAAAGTCATGAGTATATCGGCTTTCTTGTCTGCAAAGTAATTCTGGCAATGAAATTGCTTCGACTTCAGAAGTTACAATTCAAACTTCAACTGGCGAATAAAGTTTTGTACAAACTACACAATCTTACAATGTAGAAGCTGTGAAAATCTTTGAAGAACCATGTGTTTATACAAATATGATTGAATCAGGAAATAACAACGAAAATGACAATAACAAATGTGATCAAGTGCATATAAATGATTCCATAAGTGATTTTATTGCCAAACATTATAACTGATAAGTTTAAAATGTTTTGTGTTAAAAACAGACCTTACAACAGAAGGAATTTTTGTTACGAATGCGGAAGGAAGATTATTTTCCACTATTTACTACTTTAAAAAAAAGTGTAAGTAGTGTGTTTATTCAAAAACGCGGGACTCGGTATTTTGTTTTTACTGTACAATATTTTCCAGAGGAAATGGAAAATCTACACGGTTTATAGATGTCTATAAAAACTGGAGAAAGCTATCAAATATAATTCAAGATCATGAGCTTTCTATTTGTCACTAAATTCACTTATTGCTTAGAAGGAATTACTGAAACGACTAAATTTATGTTCGATTATTGATAAAACAAATCAAATTAATATAAATAAGGAAATGGGACGACTTAAATTACAATTTCAAAGAATTGTAGATGTGATTCTATTTTTAGCATGTAATAATCTTCCACTTCGAGTAAAACATAAAAAAATAGGAAACCAAAAATTAAATTTTTTTTTAACGTTTAAGTTTAACCTTGTGGATCTCAGCCGAATAACATGACCACAATACAAAAGCAATTGCCCGTGTAGCGTAGCTGTTAACTGGCTTATATGCTATTCACTACAGAACTATCAATAAGCTATATCAATTAAACATTGTTCTTGACTGGGCTTATAATTTAATTAATAAAATTAAAACTCAGATCCAGAATTTAAGTACAAAATTCAATATATTTTTAGACGAAGCAAAAGCGATAGCATGTAGTTTGAATCTTTCAGAACATTTTCTTGAAAAATAAATTCG